>JAKTTC010000012.1:0-230828 GCA_030580495.1 Sungouiozyma ichnusensis
TCGTAAGTTGCCATTAGGATCCTCTTCTAAACAGAGAGCCAGTTTTTATAGGAATATAACAAAGAAGAATATTAAAACAGCAATCCAAACAGAGAGATCATTATTAATTAGTTAAAACCTTCTAAAACGGCTAACCTCATTACTCTAAATCTCTAGACATCTTTTCTTAATGAAACAGCTAAAACACTTAAAGTTATGCTGATACTTTGTCCTGTTAGATACTGCACACGTTGCAACAATCAACTACTCAGCAAGGAGACATAACTATTATTTACTCAACCACAAGCAACATAAACCCTGCGCATGGTATGCGATATCTATGCGATCGTCACGTACAATGTTCAAAAAGAACGAACTGAATATATTAGATAAATTTCATCACTTAGACAACTCGGTCAGCTGCTTCTCAAAAAGTTTCGAACTTCTAAGAAGCAATTCAGTAGTTTTCTGATGAATTCTCAGTCCTATTTTTTTTTTTCATTTTGTCATGTTTAAGAGCTAACAGTATCATGTAGACTGCTGATCCTTCCAATAGCTTCAGTCCAAGAACAATTTGAGATGTTAAATTCAAACCAACTTTTTTAAAAACCAGAGCTGAAAGAGTTTCTTTGGTATCAGCTACTCGATCCATTAAAGCCAACATTTTTATGTGTATGTGTAACGACAAGTGACCTAATAGAAATGCTATTGTTCGTCATGTATCATTAATTGAGGACCGTAATTATACTCGTATACTTGCATCCCCCGGAACCTATGTACTTAAGGACAGTTTCCATAATCACATTTCATATCAGATTTTATCTGAGAATAATATACCGAAACTTTTCAATTATGAGCACCGGAGTGCCTACCGTTCGGTGAATTTTCAGAAAGCAATAAAACCTATTTAATTAACTGACAAAATACTATTTTAATGATTCATCTTTATTTCGTTTGACTGAATGGTACTATCCATATCGAAATACTAATAACATACAATTCATGAACGGATCCGTAATACGATGCAACGTGCTGCTCAGCTTCTATATTTCTGGGATTTTTTGTAGTCATCGACAGTCGGCGCAACATTATAAGCGCTAAGGCGGTATTAAAAGTGTCAGAAATCATTGGAGAGACTTGTGCTCCAAAGTTAGTTTACGGTCACAGTCACTCAACAAGTAAGGCAATTGGAACATTGTCTACAGAGTAAGTTGGCCTGAACATTATAATGGCTTCAACAATATCTAGTCTTTTTACAGGGAGCTTAATCGTCACATTATAGAACAAAGTCCCAGAGGTTATAAAGATAAAATCATTTAGACGAGCTCTTAGAGTAACTACCTCGAGCAACTGATCGATGTTTCATGGCTTTAGACATCAAACACTTTTTTACAGGGGTGTCAAAACCGTTATTAAAGTTTTATGTTTACTAAAGTTTCTGATGCTTTACAACATTTAAAAAAATATATATTTTCAGCTCATGGTGGCTTAAATGACAGATTCTGCAATAAACACATAGAACTTTATCAAATTAATTTGCATACATATTATAGAATTACACTTTACTTTAAAGTGATATGCTTAATGGGTTAAATGATAACCTACGTATTGAACTTGCTTAATTCGATGTTTCGAATATTTAGAAAAATCAAGATTTTCAATTTTATTGATTACGAGAGCAATTCTTTAAAAGTATCCTCAATTAAAGTATTCAACTCTTTGTAACTGATAATGATGCAATTCAATTCATCTGGGGTAGCCAATACAATTTTTTCTAAAGAGCCCGCATCAAGTTTGTTAAGACATCTTAGTACATGCGTCAAGTCCATAACACTTTGGCCTCTTTCATCTACTTGGTGGAATACGTAGTCATAGAAAAGTACAATAGGAAATTTTTCTCCTGACTCAGACCAATTAATATTAATCCGTGACTCAACTCTAGCTGAAATAAAATTTATTTTGCACATTAGTCTGAAAAGTCGGGCGTTCTCCAATTCCTTACTTAATATACTCTCGATATGCTCACTATAAGAAGCCAAAGATTCGGAGTATTCATAAATCTTATCAATAAACAACCGAGAAAGGTCATCAGAATTTTTGTCTACAACATTAGGATCATTCAAGTATTTCAAAACATCTTTGAAACGATTTTCTAAACATAAAGTATTAATATATTCATTGCTTATGAGTTTGCCTTCAGCTTTTTGTGTCATATTGCTTGAGTGATCGGTACTGACTATATTTTCTGCTAGTTGAATCAGTAGTATTTTCAAGTTTTCAAAATCTTCTTGCTGTAGTCTTAATATTTCTTCACCAGAATCTCCATTTATGGATGAGTATTGAAGCACATCTTTTATGCCAATACCAGACAGCTTTATACGTCCAGGATTACCTGTTAATAAAACTTTATCCCAATCGAGATTACCCACAAATGCATTATTTCGATGAATTACTCTTATAGCATTGGTTATTTGTACAAGATATGACCAGAGGTATTCTTGATTAATGGGTAATAAAGGGAAGTTTATGAAATGAGCCTCATATAGTGACATAACTTTCGGGTAATAGTCGTAGATTAAACATAGCGAAGAGTCTCCAAACCTTGTAGTTGTAAAACAATTTCGTAACTTGACTACATTAACAGAACTAATTTCCGTCCATTTTTTAAAGGTCTTGGCAATTTGTTGCGAGTCTGATATACTAATACCATGTATACGGCGTAGAACATACAGTTTCCCATCCAAATTCGAAAATACTTTGTATAAGCTATTATGATGTCCATCATACCGATCCTTGGGTATACTGTGTGGTTTTAAATCTAATGGCACTAACCCAAAATAATCTCCCACCAAGTCAGGTAAAACGGAGCTCCCTGGTGGAAAAATTTGTAAACTGGCTAAATTTTTTTTGACTAATTCCTCTCTAATATCATTAGGTATAAATAAGTCTTGAGGAGTACGCTCATTCGGTTTTAAAGATGATTTCAATTGCGGCGGCGGGTCTGGTGCATACAAATGATATTTCAAGATGCTATGCGTAGGAGGATAAATGCCAGGAAATCTTATACTTTGATTCAATTCTGAATGTGCAATAGAAGGTATACTATTATTATTATTTTTATAGTTATTATTATCGTTATCGTTATTTTCATTACTTGGAGCTATGGTGCCACTCATATTACTAGCCGGATTAGAATTTAAATTCAATTGATAAAAATCCTTCAACGCTTGACGATCTCCATCAGGCTTAGTTTTAGTTTCTTTAATATTAGAATCATTCTCGTCACCTTCATTCATTAAAACATTACCGCTAGACGATGCAGGTGTGAAACTTTCAGAGCCATAAGCATTGTATGAAGGTGTAACTTTTTTGAATGGAACTGATTGCATTGAATCCATAGTTCTTACTGAATCTGATCCAGGTATTACTGCCTTAACCATTGGACTAATTGGTAAAGGAGTAATTGAGCTTTGTTTCAACGACGGAGTAAAGCTTTCAGACTGTTTAGCATTAAACTTGGGCATTGATTTATCCAAATTGGAATCTCCGGAATCATGTCTAAAAGGACAACCTTCTTTCTCTTTCTTACAAAATCCGTAGATGGTAATATTCCTACAAGGAACTTTTTGAGCCCAATCTGGGTTAATTTTCTCCATCTCGAAATAATATCTCTTTATTACTCTATTGATGTAAGTATGATGATGCCACTGCCAATGGAAGGAACACGCTGTTTACTTATAACTACGCAAAACCCTAGTGTAAATAACTATAGAACAAAAGGGACAACTAACCAGTATAGGCTTCTCTCTACACGTACCTTTGTTGATGGTATTAGTGTTAAATTAGAAAAAAATTGAAAAGTTGAAAAAGTCGCTAACAAGAGAATAGTACCTGGTGTCGAGCGTAAGAAAGAACTCTTAATACACGCTAAGCGCAAGGCAAAGAGGTCGTAGAACACTCATTAGATTTACAAGTGAGTTGTAACCGTTAAGTGATTACGCGATCGGTGGTGTATCACGCTGCTGCCAACAGTTTGCAATTGTACACGGATCGTGGTACCAAACGCATAAGTCTTCCATTTCACATTGCAACAGCTTTCAGAAAGGTAACCCCGGCTCCCCCTGACAATAGAAAATAGCCTACTGAAGCAATTGCATACAACACCGAGTAAATATTTGGGACTAAAATGCATATTAATTTGCCCACGCTACTTTTGCCAGTTTAGGAAATAGTGTGGGATAGTTAGTTAGAAATTTATCCAGGGCCTTTTGAACCACGGTTTCTTAAAGTGCTGTTCCTCGATCAAGAGTTGTCAGTGTAACTACTATTGAATATTCATTTCATGGATGGAAAACCGATAGTTTATTGATCCTAATGCGCGGGTTCCTTGATTCTTGTTCACTGTGATAAACGCTCTTGTCAGAATATGCGAAATTGCATAAGTTGCACATAATTAATGTTAGTTCAGTCTCGTTATGTTGTGTATGAATATTAAATTCGATTACATTATGGATTGAATATGATTTAATCGTTTAATAAACCCCGAAGGTGTAGGTTCAACTCGCTGAACAATTTATATATAAAGGTAGGAGATTATAAAATAAGTAATGTAACACTTCATGCTGTTTGTTACATTTAGGCTAGTATCAATAAGCTCAACTGTATTAACTAAGATACAATTATAAATCTATAAGAAATGGTTGCTGGGAAAGTTGTTATTGTTACTGGTGTCTCCAGAGGGATTGGTAAATCCATTGTGGACAAGATTTTGGAATTAAACAGTGATGCTGTAGTCTATGGTGTTGCCAGATCTGAGGCTCCTTTGAAAGAAATGAAGACACAGTATGGTGATAGGTTTTTCTATGTTGTTGGTGATATTACTAGCAACGACGTTTTACAAGGGATCACTAAGAAAGCGATTGATGGTCATGGCAAGATAGATTCTGTGATTGCCAACGCAGGGGTTCTTGAACCTGTCCAAGATGTTCATAACATCGATGTAGAAGGTTGGAAGAAGCTATACGATATTAATTTTTTCAGTATCGTTTCTTTGGTGAGCATCACTGTACCTTATTTGGTCAAGAGTAAAGGTAACGTCATATTTGTCTCTTCTGATGCTTCAGACACGTACTTCAGCAACTGGGGTGCTTACGGTTCCAGTAAAGCTGCTTTGAACCATTTTGCCATGACTGTTGATAAGGAAGCTCATGGTGTTAAATGTTTAAGTGTAGCTCCAGGGATTGTAGACACTTCAATGCAAGTTAACATCAGAGAAAACCAAGGCTCGAACATGAGTCAAGAACATCACGAAATGTTTAAGCAATTGAAGGCCGATAATAAATTACTTTCAAGTGATATTCCTGCCACCGTTTACTCCAAGTTAGCTTTGAATGGAATCCCACAGGAGTTAAGTGGTACTTATATCAGTTTTGATTCACCAAAATTGAAAGATTACCAACATTAACCTAATCTGTTGTAGTAATTCTGTCAAGTATAAATAAAATTGATTAATTCTATCAGAATACTCTATATATATATATGAAAGATATGTTTACTTTTAAATAATATTTAGAGTGTTTTAAATACGTGTCTTAGATGCGATGTTTAATGGCTTCTTGAACGTTTCGATAAACTTCATCGACAGGTAAATCACAATTAATCTCTACTACTTTATTCTGTGCCTCAAAATACTTGATAACAGGTAAACTGGTGTCGTGAAAAATCTTGAACCGTTTCTTGATAGATTCAATGTTATCATCTGCTCTGCCACTGGTTTTTCCACGTTCTAGTAATCTTTCTAACATGACATTTTCAGGACAGTTAAAATATAACGTGAATTTACTTGGCACAATAGTCTCTTCAAAAGTTATCGCCTGGTCCATTTTCCTTGGGAATCCATCAATTAAAAATTTCTTTTGACCTTTAGAATGATGATCAATGATGGAATTTTTCAGTAATGCAATAGTAATCTCCTGTGGAACAATTAACCCTTCTCTAATATAATGTTTAATGAGGTCTCCGTACTCGGATCCTTCACGATCTTGTTCAGCACGTAATAAGTCACCAGCAGACAAATGAATGAATTGGAATTCGTTTACTAACCTTTCACATTGTGTACCTTTGCCTGCACCGGGACCTCCGAGAACAAAGATACATGAAACATCTTTTGTAGTGAAAACAGGTCCTTTAGGATCGTTATCAGTCATATTGATAAATTGCCTTCGAAGCTTGTTGTATTAAACTCGCTCTAAAAATTCTGATGGGGGTTCTTTCCTATGAGTTACTGCCACGAGAGTAGAAGCTACAGCCAACGTAAACAGAAGCAAAAACCGTTTACCACTATGTTTACTCGGTGTATTAGTCTTTGCTGAAAGTATATCTATTTCTTCCTTCGATTGAAGTTTTATACTTTTTTCATTGATTTGACTGAAATTTTTCAATTTTGACCATTGAATTGAAGATTGTGAAATTCTTCTGTAAGTTATTAAACGAACAACGAATACAAGTTTACAACTCGTCGAACCAGCTGAAGTTGTCATTAACATTATTTATAATTTGCTAAGTTCCTTAAACTTTTATATCGTTCTTCGTTAACTGTTAAATTAGAGTTACAAATTAAGGAAACAAAACAAAATTGTGAAGGTGTCTGCTCAGTGGGATAAACTGTTTATTATTCAAAATTTTAAATTTATCTGCTGTTACTTGTTTTAACACGGGTTTATTAAATTTAGTTATCTAAGTGCTTGGTATAATTTATCTGCTTATCACGGACAAGGCAATTCAACAGAAGATTGCGAAAAACAGTTTTACAATATGAAGGATGATGAATTGTTGGAATTCCTATTGGAAGCGGAATTGGAACGACAGGGAAATATGCAATCCCGTAAAAACACGGAAACCTATCCTGAGATAAAGAGAACGGGCAATCATGAGGAAACGGAAATATTAATTAAAAGTGAAAGTACTTTGAAAACTAGTGGTGAAACTAAAATATTTGATGATTTACAAGATATAATCATCAGGAAGGACAAAAAGTTGAATGCAAAGTCAAATTCAAATGAGGAGGAAAGTTATATTGAAACTACAATTGATCTTATTCCAACTGTTCCAGATGTCACTTATACAAAGAAGGCCAAAAATGGTATGAAAGACAGCCACACACTTGAGGGTCTTGAAATGGTAACGCCTTTATCAGTTGATTTGAAAAATCTAATGTCTTTAGGGTCTGTAACACTTTTTACACAGGACAAATCAATTGTTATCACTGCATCTCAAAGAAAATTAAAACTTGACATTTATAACAGAACCAATGAGGTAAATGGCAGTCAAATAGAAGAGAAAACGACCAAACAGAAGAAAAAGAGAGCCAAGAAGAAAAAAGATCGAGCTGAGCAAGATACCAAACAAACTAATGTTGTAAACCAATCAAAAACAGAAGATCGAAGTTCCGAGGCTTTACAACCTCAAAAATTATCCGTTCCTAAGAGCGACTTAGAAAATTTAAATGCCATTGCTAAAGAAAAATTTGCTAATATTTTGGACTCAAGTTCATATATGGATAGTTACAATGAAGTCAAGCGCTTGATAAAGGAAAAAAAGAAAGCTAAAAAAAATAGTCAAGCTCAGGAGAATGGAGGAAATAATAAAGACCTTGAGCTGGAGAATTTAGCAAAAACCGCAAAAAAGAGAGAAAAGAGGAAAAAGAGAAAAGAGAAAGAGAAAGAGAGCGCAAAAAGAGAGAAAGACGAAAAGGACGACAAATCAACAGCCACAGAAATGCAAAACAGTGATAAGAAAATAAGAAAACAAAAAAGAAAGAGTAAGAATACGAAAGAGATCGAGTTGGATTATCGAACAGTTGAATTTTAATACATTGAGAATTGACATTTTTGGAATGTTATCGATATAAATAATGCATATTTGAAAATCAATGGACCTATGTAATCATACGTTAAATATAGTAGAATAAATGATGGCAAAGAGATGTTCCATATTATTTGTAGAAGAGTAGTGCAATTTTATTCCAGGTCCATAGCATCATTTTGGAAATGTTTGCCATCGCCAGTTACTGGATATGCGGGGTTATATTTTTTATATTTTTTACTGGATCCCTCTCGTAGTGAATTAATGAAAGAGAGAGATGATCTTTTCTTATGTCCAGAATCTTTACCTTTAGAATTAGAAAACTCTGATGCCGTATCATTTGCAAGATCATTCATATTTCCTGGCAAGTCATTATTATTTTTTTGCATGTCGTAACTCGAAATCACAGGATGGTCACTGTCTAGTGACACTAAGACATTCAATTCCAATGCATGATGCAATAATTCTTGAGCTGATGTATTGCTTGGTTTCAATGACAGTGTTTTGTGCAAATAATCAATAGCTTTTTGCAATTGATTGGTTTTCAAATATAAAAACCCTAATGTACAATATATGTCAGGGTCTTTCTCTGAGTCTTCAAAAACATACCTGAAACATTTGATTGCCTTCTCATTCTCACCTAGTTTCCTGTACGTATGTCCTAAATTCATCCTTATGGATATTGCTGTCTTTGACGTTGATTCCAATTCCTGAACTTGTTCTACTGCTTTCTTCAAAAATTTCTTAGACTTCTCATAGTTTTCCTTTTTGAAAAATAAGACTCCTAGTTCATTGAGTAGTAATGGATCTGTTGGGCATATATCATAAGCCAGAGTAAAATATTCTTCAGAAAGTGACAGTGTATTGGACGACATGTATTGCATTCCCAAAAAAAGTTTTGGTAAATGCATTCCTGGGAAGTGTCTCGCAGCTGTAGAATAAGCAGATAGTGCTTGATCTTGTTCGCCTTCAAGAGCATATGTATGAGCAAATCCAATCCATGCGGGAGCGAATGATGGTTCTAGAACTGAAGCTTTAGAAAAATGACTTCTAGCGTCGTGCAATCTATTGATAGCTAAATAATATGAGCCGACGGCAAACCATGTAACGGCGCTCTTAGGAATATGCTCGGCTAAATTGTGTGCTAATAAAAATAAGTTATTTTTGAGATCACACTCATGCAAACAAGAAATGTAAGTAGGTAGTATTCTTGTATTGTACTCGTCATTTGCCAAACATTTCTCACACAGATCCAAACAATCTTTGAAACGACATTGTACATAGTAAGACTCAACAGCACTCCGTAGGACGTCGACGTTAAGATCCAAGGAATATTCTTCCTTCAAAATAGTCTCTGCTTCTCTTGTTTCGGACGCCCTCGTTAACTTGGATGTATTTAAAAGGTAAAGGTTCTTAATCATCTCTTCATTATCATCTAGAGCCGAAAAATCTAGGGATGAAAAAAAAATCCATTCTTCATCAGGCGTTAGTAAATGTTTACTTGTTAATTCTTCAAAAGCTTCAAAATTTTTTACATCAACCATTATAGCTTCTTTGAAAAATTCAATGGCTTTCGTGAAATTATTTAAAGCCAAGTAAATTTTCCCCCTAAGGTAGCAAAGAGAAGATTCTAACGTAATGCCACCATCAGAAGGTTGTTTCTCCATATTAATATGAGTTATCTCAGAAGCAAATGGGTTCGTCTCACCAACAACATCTAATGCTTCTTCAAATTGTCCCAATTGAAAGAGACATTGAGCTTTCAAGTATCGGCACGTTATACTACTGGTCTCTAAGTCATCCAAGGATAATAGACTTAATGATCGACGGTATGAACCTTGATTGTAATATACTTGGGCCAACCAAAAGGCATCATTTGGATCTCCTGTGATGTCATAAATCTTATTCCCTACAAATTCGGCAGTGGTAAACATATGCTGCATCAATGCATCATGTCTCCACAGTCGAAGTTTTTCCACTGACGATAATTCTGAAATATCAATGTCAGACATTGCATTACTTGTCACATTAGTAGTAGTAGTCAATGTGGTCACAGAAGCAAGATTGTTCTTAAACCCTGAATCAGAAGCTTGATCTCTAGTATCCTCATATTTTTTATTCATATTATTTTTACCTAAAGTTGTAGGTAAGTTATAACCAAATATACTATTCTTTGTTACAGTCACATTAGCAGAGTTACTTCCGTGTTTATTATTATTGCGATGAGATTGATGGGGTGTAGCCATAGAATTTGATGTATAGTACTTACTAGCCTTCTGACTCAATGGACTACTCACTAAGGAGTGATGAGAGTTCCGAGCAGCTCGGTTTCTAGATTGAGAGTGAATCGGTTGAGATATCTCACTAATAGGTAAATTGTCATTAGAAACAAATTTGGACCTTCTAGTATTAATAAAAGGCGAAATCGTAAGTGTTGAGTTATGTTGCGACGGAGTACCCGTAGGAGACATGGAGCAACAATGGTAGAAACGAGAATATGCGGTTTCTGGCAAACTCAGTTCTTATGACAGTTTGTACACATAATGGTTACATTTCGATTACATTGTGGCATAAATAAAATAAATGGAGCTGTGTCACGTGCCCAAACTCGATATCACATGTAAGAGTGACAATGCACTCTTGTGCACACTTCAACGATAATAATTAGTTAACTGAAAAATGAGTATGTGGTTTAATCATTCATATTCGACAGAGACTTTCTTCTTATTCTTTTGTTTGTCTTTCTTCTTTCTATTTTTCGATTTGGGGTTATTTTGGCCAAACATAACTTTCTTCAATTCTGAAGCTTCTACTGTAGTTAAATCTTCTTCAATATCTTCTTCTGCATCCGAAGTTTGCGGAACAGGTTTTCTCATACTTTCAGCTTTTTCTACTGTTTCTAGGCATACAGTTAAACAATTTAACCTCTCACCAACTTCATATACTGCAATTTGTTCGTTATCTTTCATATCCCATACTACAATTTTTCCGTCAGAACCCACACTTACCAAGTAAACACCAAAATCATTAGTGAAAAACTTGAAATCTTTAACTCGGTTTGTGTGCCCCAACAAAGAGAACTCACAGTCGCTTAATGTCCAAATTTTCAATTCATCTTCATTGCCATTTTGCTCTAATAGAACATCAAGTTGGTAGAAATTGATTGATCCATCATTCAAAGCTACGCAGAAATACTCTTTACCATTTAATATCTGCGATTCAATATGCATGACCACTTTCTTATTAAAATCAATTTCACAATGAACTTTCGCCGTCGAAGTTAGATAGACTAAACATTTATTAGTTAACCCAACACCAATGAATTTCCCGGAGTCACCTAACCATCTAACAAATTGGCCATTTTGATTGTATTTTCTTAGTTTCAAAACAGCAGCTTTCTTAACAGTCATCAAATTCCATAATCTAATAGAATGGTCATCAGAAACAGAAACTGCTAGTCGATTAGAGGGATGAATATCAATATCATTGATCCTCTTCATATGCCCTTTCAAGACACCCAAATTTTCCCAATCTTTAACCCTCCATAAGATAATTTTGTTGTCTTCAGATGAAGAGAGTAACCATTTACTCAATTGGTTTGGATTTTCAATGTTATGAGAAAATTTCAATGAAGTGATAGAACCTTGGTGTGCCAACAGCGTTCCTAACTCTTTTCTTTTCTGAAGATCATAGATTCTAATATGTTCGTCGTTTGATCCTGACACCAAATACCGACTAGAATTATCTAAACATTTTATGCTCAAAGAATGAGCCTGGAAGTGGAAAATAGGTCTAAATATTGGTTCTTCACTATTTGACAAATCCAATGACAAACAAAGAACATTATGCTCATAGGAACCAACAATGATTCGAAACTGGTTTGAAGACATCGTGCGCTCAGTGATTGTTCCGATAGTGATAACTGACAAGAAGCGATGAGATGAGATGAGTTTGCTTGTACTATCGCGCTACATAGAAAATTTTCATTTATATAAACGTTTTCCACTAATGACATTGACAAAACAATGATACCGGATAAAATAAAAGGTTCAATTATCTTAATTGAGGGTTTAGCATTGAGTACAACCGCCTAAGAATATAGAGATGGTACCAATCTCTATGTGCCTTACTTGCATACAATAGATGTCAGATTTTTTTCTTTATGATAGTGAATGTACTTTTGCTATATTTCAACCATAACATAGTCCTTACATATTTGAGCGTAGTCTTACAGTAGAATATTACGTTCAAATTGCTTTATCGGTTGTAATGTTTGTAGCTACAACCAACTTTGTTTTCGGATTGGCAGTGAGGTCGCTATTTCACTTTTTCACTATTTAATCCTTAGAAGGAATCATTTTGAAACATCGCATACTTATGCAAATTATAAACTCTTTCAATCCTGCCACACTAAGTCTTGACAATAACCTGTATGCCATTAAATTGGAGTCGATATATTCATTGTGAAAGTGTATAGAAAAATTTGGTATAATGAGTGAAATGACCGGATTTGAAGATAAGAGCTTCCAATTGGCAGATTATAAAGACGTGAAATGGTCACCAATTAATTTGAACATCGATAATGAATTATGCCAAATCATGTATACCGAGGAGTACCAAGAGCTAATGGGCATATCTAGAGTATTGCTCTCTGAAAACGAGATATCTTGGAGGGCTTTCAAATTGACTTCCAAGATTATCGATATTGCACCAGCGTTTTATACTATATGGAACTATCGTTATAACATCTTGCTTGGATTTAAACATAAACCCGAATTTGTTGAGTTAATGAATGAAGAATTAGATTGGCTGGATGAAGTGACTTTGAATAATCCTAAGAATTATCAAATTTGGTCGTATAGACAAGCTATTCTTACACATTTACACCCTAACCCAACCATTGGTAAAGAGTTACCAATTCTCGAGCTAATGCTAGACGATGACACCAAGAATTATCATGTCTGGTCTTATAGAAAATGGTGTGTCCTTTTCTTCAAAGATTTTACGCACGAGTTAACTCTCGTAGATAAGCTAATCGATAGAGATGTTTATAACAATAGTGCTTGGAATCATAGAATGTTTATTATGAAAAATATCGATCACATCTCAAAGGCTACCATCCAGGAAGAGATTTTTTACACTAAACAAAAAATCTTAACTGTCCCTCAAAATATTAGTCCATGGAATTATTTACGTGGTTTATATCAGCGTTTTATGGGGAATAGCTATGACCAGGAGTTAATATCATTTGCTACTAAATTTATAAACGGGTTGACACTTTCTCAATTGAATATTGAAGAGTTACCAGAGATTGAATCATCATACGCTATAGAATGCTTAGCAGAAATATACCGTCAAAAGGACAAAAAAATTGCTATCAATGCTTATAAGACTTTAGCTTCCAAATATGACCCTATAAGAGAATATTATTGGAGTCACAAAATTAAATTACTGGAAACCGCATAGACAGATAGGCCACACACTTTGTATTGGTTAACGGAGCTGCCCAAAAAATAGCTTACAAATGAATATATATATATCAAATTTTTTCTAATCTAGAACCTTTTCCACATCATTAATCAGCTTATCAATCCTCTTATCTTGTTTCCTAAATCTAAAAGAGTTTTGAACATGCCTCATAAGTCTATTATAGCAATACTCGCCGTAGTATAAGTATCCATAAAGTAACTGAGTGAAATCATATTTCTCGTAAGCAAAGATATATCCAGTCTGTCTCCTTACTGCAGCTAGTAGCATTGCAGCCATTGTAAGATCCAACCCAATATGTAAAAGGCTTGTTAGGGACATTTTGTCATGGAAATTAAAATCAAATGCACTAGCAAATGACCATGTATCGCTGTGTTTCTTAGTTACGTACAAGAGCTTCAGTCAGTGATGTTCAAGTGGAAACCTTCCACCTTCGCTCAGTTGGAAGTCCTAGTAATAAATGTGTTCATGGTATAATTCGTCCTTTAGTGGTGATATGAAAAATTATTGAAAAATTATGTATTGTCTATTTAGCGTATTAAATGGTGTTTACACTATTGAGACGTATTAGAACCGTATCCAGTGTATAAAGAGTCAACCAGATCGCAGTACAACCCTTCAATATTTACTGAAATGTCGCTTGCCATTTCGAAGGACAATTTACTGAAATTTAAAGCTGTCAAGACTTTCCGATTGCAAGAGAAAGAAGTGACACCTATCACATCATTAAATTTTGACGACAATGGTAAATACTTACTCACGGCATCTGCTAATGATAACATGCATTTATATGATGCTTTATCATGTAAGTTTCTAAATACTATCGGTTCTAAGAAATATGGTTGTCATTCAGCTAAATTCACACATGGTCAAAACGAATGTATTTATTCGTCTACGATGAAATCTTTTGATATAAGACATTTGAATTTAGAAACGAATCAATATTTGAGGTATTTCACAGGACATGGAGCTTTAGTGCATGACTTGGAAATGAGTCCAATTAATGATACTTTTTTATCAGCATCATATGATGAATCTGTCAGGTTATGGGATATGAGGTCATCAAAAGCTCATGCGATAATACCTTCAGTGGTACCAAATTTGATTGCATATGATCCATCAGGGCTAGTCTTTGCCCTAGGTAACTTAGAGTTTCAAGAGATTGGATTATATAACATAAAGCAACTGAATAAAGGCCCATTTTTACATATTAAACTAGACTCTAATGTAACCAAAACTATTAAATGGAACAAAATTGAATTCTCTAATGACGGTAAATATATTCTTTTAGGTTCCTCTATGGGGAAGCAACTGATATTAGACGCATTTTCAGGTGAAACATTATTTGACCTGGTTGGTACTAGATCTTTCCCAGAAAGAGAGTTTTTAGACGCTGGCTCTGCTTGTTTTACACCCGATGGGAAATACGTCTTAGGATCTAGTTACGATGGGAAAATTTGTCTTTGGAGCCATTCGGATTCGATAAGCGGGAAAAGTTTAAAACCAGTTGGTTCCATACACGCTGCGCCAGACTCTTCACCAAGAACAATTGCTTTCAACCCCAAATATTCCATGTTGGTTACCGCTGATGAAAATGTAGATTTTTACGTCTATGATAATATATAGAAGCCTTTATAGAATAACAATTTATTCGCCTGCTTTTCATTGCCAATGAATTTTCAGCCCATCTTAGACGGCGATCACTTTATCAATATCAGGATATCTGAGATCACTTTCATTTTCTCCCCAATTCCCCCAGTCAACTAAAAACTTAATTTTAGATCTTTGTAGGACTTCAATATTACCGATGACACACAGTTGCTTTTTAGCTCTTGTCATAGCAACATTCAGCCGCCGCTCATCTTTTAAAAATCCAACCTCAAACTCGTTATTGCTTCTTACTAACGTCAAGATAATTACTTCCTTTTCACGTCCTTGAAAGCCATCGACGGTAGATATCTCAATGTTAGGGTACAGCTTATGAATAATTGTTTTCAGGTGCGTTACCTGGGCGCTATATGGGGCAATGATTCCAATGTCTGCTTCTGTAATTTGAGAATTTATTAATGATTTTACATGTTCTGCAACCAAAAAGGCCTCATATTTGTTATATTTTGAATTGTTTAAACCTGATGGCACTTTTTGATCTAGAGCATCTTCCTCTTCTTCTGGGAAATCATCTCCTTGCGTATCAATCCATATGAACGGTGGAACGGTGTCATCGCTTATTCTTACGCTTGGTAAATCTAATAGTGTCTTATCACTAACTGACGTATCTGCAATAAGCTTTCCACCGTACATTTTTTCAGAAGGAAATCTCATAATAGCGTTATTCATTCTATACTGTGTATCCAGTAGCATTGTAATCCGATCACCATAGATGCTAACCAATCTATCGAACAGAGTTGTACTCAAGATTTTTTTTATCTTTGTGTCATCTTCTGTCTTAATAGTAGGCGGGAGTTGTTTATTATCACCAGCCAACACTAGCTTGGTGTAGTTAGACTTATAATGCGAAATTAGTGGAATCCAACATTGAGGTTCCATACTTTGTGAGACTTCATCAATAATTATGGTGTCAAATTTATGACCTTCTACTAATTGTCCTGGTTGTTCGTTATCGTTATAGATACTGCATAACTCTTTGCTACCAGAACCATGCAGAGTTGCTACTACAACTTTGGCCTGTTTAATCATCATGGAAACCACTTCTCTCTCACGACTTCTTAACTCTTTTCTTAAAAGCTTGACATCTTGCCACGCTACTTTTCTTTCTTTATAGGACTTGATTTTTTTAATACTTGCGATTGTAGAGTTTATCTCATCATAAATCCCTTTTAATATCTGTCCATGTTCACCTTGTTTACTTTGAATATCTAATGAATGAGACACAATAGTGTCCAAAAGCCTAGCCGGATGACCAATTCTCAGTAAACGTGTCTTATCTTTCATATGCCCTGACAATCTTTCGAGTATAGTGTCAACAGCTATATTTGATGGTCCACAGACCAGAACTCTCTGATTGTGATTCTGTACTAATTGCAATATTAACTCTACTAAAGTATAAGTTTTACCAGTACCTGGGGGGCCGTGGATAATTGACAGTTTATTAGCCAATGAAAATCTTATGGCTTCTTTTTGTGATTCGTTCAGGCTTTCATTAAAAAATTGGATTGGTGTTTGAATTTTCTGGGCAGTGAACATATTGGCATCATTAGACAATAATAATTGTACAATCTCATTTGAAGGGTTTTTTTTAAATTCTGCTAGTTTCCTCATCGTAGATTCCATTCGCTTGTAAGTGATGGTATTTGTTGTCTTAACAATCATAAGATTTGAAATATTATACAACCGCGTGGCATCTGCTTCTTGAGATTCATCAATAGTGACCGTAATTTGAAAGTTAGACATTTTGTATACCACACCATTACATTCAATGGGAACACCAGTATCCAGATCTTCCCCAAATTTGCTTACGTTTTTCTTTTGTTTACCTTTAAGCGTGGATTTAGCAGACTTGATAATGACTATATCTCCAACTTTAATGGAACCAAACAATATCTCGTCTCCATAAGCATGGTCTGCAGTCAATTCCACATAGATCTTACCAGCAATACCTGTTCTAATGTTTTCTAAACTTAAATGGTTGATTGCAAATCCACCGGCCACCAATTTTGGTGTTGATAAAGAATCTAGCAATTGTGAAGTCAATTCCACATCCTGATCTCTCTCATGTGCTAGACTACTTAAGAACACGTCAGAAAACTCTTTATTCATTGTAGCTAGTCGAACTTCTTCTCTGATGAACAGTGAGAAGTTACAATGATAAAATATTTGTACTATATCATATTTAACAATTTGGCTGAAAAGTTAAAAGCAAGACAAAACTATTTCGTTAGAAGAATGTATAATATTAACCCTTGCACTAAACCACACTTTGTCATTAGAGAGATGGGTAGTAGCCAAGATATTTACCTACATACGATGGGATTGGAATGGGTTAGATAGACGGGAACATATGAGAGTTTCTAGCAATACTGAACATAATTGAAGAAACTCTACATCACGTTCAAACTACCAAATTTATCATGGTAACCTGGTACGTCCCATCTCCCCTTCTTAACCATTTCCTCCACTTTCGCATCTATTTCAGGATTGGCTTGGACCAATTCATCGACAGTCAATTGATCGAATGGTCTAGCACTTTCGATATTTTGCAAGGTTTCCTTCAAGGTAACTAATTCTTTAGCTACTAATTGCTCAGTCTCCTTAGCATTAACTATAGCATGTTTTTCAAATTGTTCGACAGTTTTAACCTGCGTGGCAGTGTCAATCTTAACCGGTTGATAATTTTTATAAAATGACTCAATTTTATCGACTACTTCCGAGTTCTTCAAGACCGAACGGTAATAATTAAAATCAACTGTAGCTGGTTGTTGTTGTAACTCATATAACTTCCTCCTTGCCTCGTCATTTCTCTTTTTAAAAGTTGATAATTGGGTAGCTGTTTTGCCAGAAAGTTTTAGTCCAGAGATCACTTTAGCCCAATCCAATTTATTAGACGCAGATTTCGCTAGAGACATTGTTAATGGTTCAGTATTTTAACTAAAAATGTATAACAATGATTAGAATTGTTCACTCTGTATACGCTATATGAAGCAAAAGTTTTAGTTAAGAAGTAGTGTAATGGGAGGATAATAAGAATCCCATTTTTTGCATTGACATCAGCCAATAAAGAACAAGAATTCAATTCTAGGAAAAAACAAATACAGTCATTTTGTAGCAATACAAAGGGGCCGCGTCCGGCAAAACCGCACACACAAAAAGCCGTGAGGCATGAAATAAAGAAAAATCAATAATTGCCGCGGTATTGCAAGGAAAATGCGGCAATGCCACAGCCCGGCAAGCAAAAAGACGAATTAAAATAACGGAAGAGACATATGGCTCCCAAAAAAAAATGAGACATTGCCGTAATTTGTGAACTCAAGTAATGGCTTTTCTGTCAGGCACTCGCTCTTTTAATTGGGAAGAAAAAACAGTATGAACAAATAGAGTGATAATTGGGTCTTAGCGTATAAGTTGAATGTAAATATTGAGTTGATGGTTTCAGTAATTGTAATAAAATATCATGACCGGAATGTAGCCTTGGCTAATTTGGTCACTACATCTGATTTCCACTCACGTAAAATCAATCTTGAACAATATGCTGTATTTTCGTTGGTTAGGCTTCTAGATTCGGGAGTTAGTTGGGTACCACTAATATATGCTGACCCAATCGAAGGTTACAAATCCTTAACTGAATTAACTGAAGGTACTTTGTTTGTTTGGAGTAGAAAAGATACCACTTTAGAGGGAGATGCTGATGTTAGTACCGCTGAAACAACCGCCAAGAGGCCATTTTTACTACTACATAATCCTACCGAGGATAATTCAGAACTTAGTTTAAACTGGCAAAGGCGTAAAAATCAGAACCCACATATCATGTTCTTCTCACAACTGACTGGAGTTTCAAAAGTGTGCCAATTCTATGATCATGAGAATAACACCATTTGTAATTATGTTATAGAGTTTAAGAATGCCAATGAGCAACGGAAATCATCGGCTAGGAAATGCCAGACTCACATCAATAAGAAACATGCTGTTTTCTTAGATGGTGACTCTATTCATCAAGTAATAGAGCATATTTATCCGAGAAGGAAAGATTTTTCACAATTGGAACGGTTCTTCAAGGATAGATGTGTTGAAGAGGAAGATCATCCGGTAAGTTTGGATGTATTCCGTCCTGCACCCAAACAAATAAAATTAGGAGTACCTGCCACCTCTGAAACGGGGTTTAGTGAATTGGTGACTGTGTTTCTCTTAAATGGTATTAGCTTATCCATTCTAGACACTCAGCAAATGAAGAGATGGCTCGAGCACTACGTTCCATTGTTCAAGCAAGACATGTGGAGTGAATTAAAAGCGGCCATTATTGTAGGGGACTCATTTGAAACTTTGTTGAAGACTTTTAGAACGTCTGTCAAATCTAAAGAGGAAATCGTAAACCCTGTAAAGTTAACCACCCAAGATTATCAAGATGGAACCCTAGACAGTACCATTATGGCTATATTTCAAGATAAACTTGATGCAGATATTCCATGGATGTCATTAGAAGTACTCCAATGGAGATCCAAAGAGGACAACGAGTGCGTTTGTCTCATGGTAAATGTTATGAATAATAAATTGACCCAGAACTGTTTACCGATCTCACTGAAGGAATATGATAAACTGGCAGAAATAGACTTGCAAACTCAAATCAACCACGTTTCCCATGAATTAGGTATTAGAAAATTTATCACATCCTATATTGAAAACAACGAAAGTGTTGATAGTAACATTAATGAAAGTAGATCACACGGTAACTCAATATCTGAACAAGCATTGCATACAAGATGTATGATTGATCAGATGACTGTCCTTGTGGCATCGTCCTGGAAGGATATAATCGTAGGTTTTGAGTCAAGTAATCGACCTGATTTGATTACAAAGGAAAGCGCTACATCAATTTGTGCTGCTATTAACTCGGCTATCTCAATAGAATCATATCCTGTTATTTTGATAAAACTAGCTCAATTGGTTAGGGATTTAGCAAACAGTTATCATTTACAATCAATATTTTTTGAAATTTGTCAATCTTTCCCTCCTAAATGGCTCAGTGGGGAAGTGTGGTCCTATATATTTGAGCTACTAAAGCATTTTATTCAACACGCTACGAAGTATAAAGAATTTGCATCATCCTTAGAAGCTAATGCAGGAACTTCCTCGTTCTGCTACTCTGAAGATGATGTAAGAGTTGCCGAGCTACTTTACCAGACATTAATTCCTTTGCAAGAGATACAACAACTAGCCTCTAAAGATCTACTTCTAAGTATTTGCTACATACCAGGTTTACTTTACATGGAACAGATAGTGAATCAGTTACGAACACAACTATTTGACTGGGTTGTTCCACAAATTGAATTTAGAAATTTTAGTGTCACTTTCTCAAAGATTACTTCTGAATGGTCCTCTAAAAAGTCTGCATATATTTCTAGTGGTCTTCTACATTTTGATTTTAGATATGTTGTTGGTCTAAGTGGTAAAATGGAACAAAATCCAATTGATGCTATGAGTGAAATTGCCTACCAAATTTTGAACCCCCAATTACAAAGTCATTCATATCCTTCGTTGGAAAGAGAAGAAAATAACTCTTCTTCCTCTTTTGCTTGGTTCTCGTTCGATGGAGATGACACAACTACAGCGTCAAATTCGATAGCCAATGATGATAATCAGAATACGTCTACAGATTTATCTGAACATGTCCTGCAGACACTAAAAAGGATGTTAAAATTGGAGTTTAATAATTTCAACCGGTATCGCAATGATAATTTCCTTCGGATCTTGGAGGCGACTTCCAAAGAGTTAAAATTTGATGTTCAATTTAAAGAACCAAATATAGTTCCTAAAGATATTAACGATAGTTACACCCGAGAGTTGCTTAATGAAAATCTTTTCACACTAAAGACAGAATTTTCTTTACGAATGATCCAAAGCTATTTCAATGAATTGCGGCTTCAAGAGGCCACAAAACCAAAAATTCTACCAGTGGTAATAAAATACCTTTTAAGCACTACAATAGTATCCAGATCCCACAATCCAGGGTTCAGACGAATTAAAAGAGCTTTTGATGAGAATTTGAACACTAAAGATAGAGGTGTAGACGGAAATGTTTTTTTAATGAGCCAACTTCTTGGTCTAATCAGCAAAAAAAATACCGTCAATGATATAAAAGTTACAAGTATGGCTTCATATTTTTTCCCAAACGATTGAATAATCAATAGAAAGACACTGCCTAGGTTGGCTATTCAGAGAGCTATTACACCGATGGATTCACGTGAGATTTTAAAATATGAACTAAGGAAAGGCTTTTATCAATATGAATCCGCAAACAATAGTTTCAATAAGTAAAATCTGGATTACAAAGAGATCGGTAATGTAAAAGCAAGTCGGTACGAGCCAATCGCAATGCGTTTGATAGATTTTGTAAAGAAAGGAATATCGATCTATGCAAAACTAGCTGTCAGATCATTTTCTGTCATAGACGCGTCTTAGTAAAAAGTGATTCCCGAATAAATTGAAGAATATGCATCGATAAGAGTGAAATAACTTAATAAAAGTCAGCCTAAAATTTGCGTTTGGCAGTTTCGTTCAAACCTAACATACACTGAATATTTAAGAGACTTACCTACTTTGGTTGAGCTATAGCTTTGCGGCTGGCTATACAAGAAATTCGAAGTCAGCCCTAGCAACGTGCTTGCTGACTTTTTTTCTGGAACATTTAAACATTTTAAGTAATTGACCTTGAAGCTGGTTTCCAGTCTAAAGTAGTGAGATTGGTGAAGAGCAAGTCCTTTCTTCAATTATATTGGTTTTTGAAGAATTCATTCGCCGTTTATATTAGGCGAACTATTAGTAAGGATGCCAAAGGAGGAGACCTATAAAGGTGACTTTGAACCATTCGACTCCGAGTATAGATACCAGGTTATAGACAACCCAGAGGGATTTTCTCATAAAAAAGGCAAAGTGGACAAATCTCAGAGAAAGAGGAGTTCGCTAGCATGCTTAGAATGCAGAAAACGCCATGTTAAGTGTCCCGGTGGTAACCCTTGTGCCAAATGTATCAGGAATAATCTCATTTGTGAGTATGTGGAACCATCCAAAAAAGTAGTAGTATCGATGAAATATTTATTGCAACTTCAGGAAGATATAGCTTCTGCAAGAAGAGAGAATATTCGGTTACATGCGATAATAGCAAAAGCAAATGCAAGTAATGCGGGCCGTTTACCGGAGGATGTTGCGGAAACTAAAAGAGAGTTGAATCAAACCATTGATTTTAATAAGAATACAATTGGTGATAAGCAACAACTGAATGGAGAGTACAAAGATGACGAAGCCAGTCACGATGAAGAAATAGATTCAACATTTGCGCAACGTAGTGGAAAGTTAGTTGAGTCGTCGTTAGGCCAAACTTATTTTGTTGGCTCTTCCTCAATGACCCTGTTTGGATTAGAAATTCAGTCGTTGATTTCCAAATATGTTTCAAATACAGATTTTAAACCATTACCTACAAAATCTACGTTTATGAAAATGGACTTGTCCACCTCGTTGCCCTCTAATGCACACGTGAGCGCTTCATTAGATCCAATCACATCGGTGGAAAAAGTAGACGGGACATCTTTTTTAGTGACAATAGCATCTGAGGACCCTGTTCCACCAGTGTGTGAAATTACATTTCCAAGTTATGATTTTGCTATGTTACTGGTAGAGACATTTTTGAAATACAATGAGGGCTGCTTCTATTTTTTCAATGAAGGTATGGTGAAACATGCTTTAAACTTAGTATACCACTATAACGGACTTCCCTATGAGGAAAACCCCACATTACAGGCTATATGGTTATGCAAAGTTTTGTTAATTTTTGCATCTGGTGAAATGTATCTGGGAACGAAGAATGTGAATATTTCAACCTCACCTACAATGGAGAGTCCTCCAAAAGTGAGAAGAAAATTGTCTCGAAAGAACTCTAATAGTAAAGTCCATAAGTCATACAAGAATTCAAAGCTACCAGGCTCTAAATATTTTGATGATGCATCGGAGTTATTTCATTATTTATATTCAAGTGAAAATGTTGAATGTGTGACTAAGGAAGGGAGCATCGAGACACTGCTGCTGTATGCCTTTTACCTACAAGTAGCAGACTGTACTGTCGCATCTTATTTTTATTTTGGACAAGCATTAAGGACATGTCTTATATTAGGTATGCATGTTGATTCACAAAGAGATACGCTATCCCGTGCAGAGTTAGAGCATCATAGAAGATTGTGGTGGAATGTATACATGCTTGAGCGAATGCTAAGTAGCAAGGCTGGTCTACCTTTGAGTTTCACAGACTATACAATATCGACCGAATTACCAGATGATTTTGATATGTCAACCCAGCCTGAGGATAGTCAGAAATATTTTTTCTCCAAAGCTGAATATTTATCTAATTGTGTGAAGATAGTTCAAATCAATGCCAGTATTTTGAATCAAATGTATCAACGACAACCGCAAATGAATATTTTACCTACTCTTCAAAACATTTTCAAAAAATTGGTCGGATGGGCCAATGACCTCTCAGAGTTTGTGTACGTTGATTTCAGTGCCGGGGACGATTTTCAAATATCAAGAAGGGGTACAAATCTCTATACAGAGTATTTCCAGGGTATCAATCTAGCAATCCGTCCTTTGTTGTTTCATTTTGTATCGAGCCAATTGAAGTCGTTCAAGGCTACTAACACTTACTTAAATTTAACGAATTACTCTGACTCGATTAGAACTTTGTTGAACTTTTCGTTGCAGGCTTCTATTAATACTATCCGTTGTTTATGGTATCTAATGAAACAAAATATGGTAGCGTTGTTTGGTTACATGGACCGCGAATATTTGTTCACTTCATCATGTACATTGTTACTGTTCAATTCTACTTTTGGTATACATGAACAGACATATGCCCACCTTGATCATGCATTAAGAATTTTTACCGCTATGAGGGATCTGGGGAACAATCCTGCTGAATTAAGGAAGGCTCAACTACTAACGTTAATGATCAATTTAGATTTCCATGATAAGATGAATTCCTTAATCTTGCTACATACCAAGAATGACGACATAAAACATACCGCAGAGCCTAGTACAAACAATCTATCAAAACCTGTAGATGAAATGAAGAGCAGTGAAGGTAATGTGGATCGAGTGACCACTACGTTACCAAACGGTACTGATACAAATGCCAATGAGAGTAATCTCTCTGTGCCAGATAGTTTGAATTCTATCGCAGAGATCATCAATGCTACAATAGCTCAATCATACAGCATTCCGTTGACAGCTAAAGGTAATGAGATTATGGAACAAAATGCTGTTCAATTAGACCCCAAATCTCACAATCTAGACCTTGAAGATTTAGAACAAATCCTTGATGATCTCGGGAATGTCAGTAAATCAGACAATCTATTATGGAAGGAGATTACCGATCAAGCCATGTGGTTAGGAAGCAATATGGATCCAACTAACGCTGCAGGGAAAGAAATTGATTTTGGTGATTTTTTATTAGAAGACCCATTAATCTATTCACCATAGTATAAAGCCTAGTAAATTGCATCATATACAGATACATACAAGTATATATATATATAATATCTTAACGAATATTTCATGAGAAGTAAACTTATTTTGATCAAAAGCTTTAGGCTAAAGTATGAAAAAACTGTTTGTTCCGAAATCAATATACAAATTCACCCAAGTACGCCTCTGCAACAAATCTGGCTCTTGCATTTAAGAACAGTTTCATTTCACTAATCTCCTTATCCACTTCTTCCATAAACTCAATAATAAAATCGACAAGCTTCCCCGTTTTCATCGTCTCTGTATGATAGTTTGTTATCAAAAAAGATATGCTATACCCACTAATCGGAACCCTTCTTAATATATAGAATGCTTCCGCACGTTGCTCTAGAAATCTAGTAAACTTATGGACCAGGATTTGCTCAATTTCATCTGCTTGTTTCACTTTTAAACTTACACGAACAGAATTCACACTAGGTTCTATCAAAACTTGTTCATGCTCGTTACGAGAAATATGCATAGGCTGCAAAAGCAATTCTGCACTAGTGTTTGGCACTTCCACTTCTGGCCTATTATGTCTTTCAACTTCTAAGGAAGAAAAATTGGACAAAGTTAAAGCTGCCTCTAAGGAATAACGAACCGCATTCAAATAAGGACGTAACGATTGAGACATGTTCAAGAGCAATGTTTAAACCGCACTACAATGTTCCTGAGTGTGAATTGCTCCAGAACAAAGAAACGAATACTTTCGAGTAGTAGTTATCAGTGCAATAAAGACCCTATACGGTTGTAGTAAGAAGCTATTTCCGTATTGAAAATGAAAATAATTGAAATCTCAACAAGAGCAAATACGTATACAGTGATATTTAAAGGTAGATTAGTTTCACGCGCTGTGCCTCACGACGAAGAGTCGCACAGTGAGTGGAATGTTTGTGGTATGCTTGTCACGCTTCCAAGAGCTCGGTACGTTCGTGGCAGATACCATGTGTAGGGTTCCGCGAGACGGAGTGCGAACAGACTAGATATTATTCCACAATTGACAATTCTATCTTCTTGTTAGGTAAATCTGTTTCACTCCCCACCAAGTAGGGATGATAATGCTAGTAGCCCAAAAAACGCAAATTTGGCGTACTGGTTCTCAGAGACCCAAATAGTGATGTATCCCAATTGTGGTAAGTAGCCTTTCACTGTTCCCACGATATCTTTCTCTTTGTTCAAGTATATTTTCTTACCGTGATACAATGGAATGTCATTCCCAGCGTTGTTATCTCCCTTTGTTAGCAGGAATTGCTTGTTCTCTTGGTTATGATGCTCTCTCAGGACACGATGGACAATGGGAATCGATTTCCCTTCCACTTCATAAACGACCACGTCACCTACCTGTGACAACGGGTTCCGGTTCCACAAAAACAGTATATCTCCTCGTTGGAAAGCCGGCTCCATGGACCCAGATAGCACTACCACAATTGGCGAGTGTGTATTAGCGACGAGTGATAACGTCTCCCAAAACATGTAAGCAGACGCAAACACAAAGCATAGGTTCAAGAATTTGGTCAATTCGACTCGTAAGTTCATTCTGTCGCGTTCGGGTCGAAGCTAAAACACTCAATGGGCCTCTCCAAACGAAACGTATAACCGTCTTTATGTGATCGTGGCTACAAGAGAATCAATTGTTTCCGTTATAAACTCAACAAGTCAAAGAGTCACGTGCATCTACCTCCCAATGCCAATGTACAATGCCGATGGAGCGAGCCAGTGTGTAGGACTCTCATCGAGAGCTGCGGAGGTAGAAAATACTAGCAATTATAGTGAATTAATATATTAGGTTATGTATATTGCGCAAGGGCTTCGTCGAGCCGCTGGAATATGTTGTGTAATAGTTCTACGGTTCAGCGAGGAGCGCGAGATGCACTCTGCGAACTCAGGTGATAGTTTGTGGAAACCACTTACTCGTCTTTGTCCTGTGCAACAACTTGTTGGTAGTCTAGCCATTGCAATATCTGCCAGACCCCCCATGCGACGAGGGATCCAACTAAAGGACCAATCCAGTAGATCCAATGGTATACTGGGAAATACCTGGCTGCGACGGCACCACCTAAACTTCTTGCTGGGTTGACACCTGTACCCGTGTAAGCAGTCAGTGCTACGTGGTCAATGAACAACGTGATACCAATTGGCAGAGCAGCGATGAAATTGGTTTCTCTTTTCTCCACTGCGGTCATCAAGACAGTGACACAAAGTGCTGCGGTACCAAACATTTCCAACGCAAAACCTCTACCTTTCGAACAGCCAAGACCCAAAGTGTTATTAAACCTTACAGGCCCTGGAGTCATGGCAGAGGCAGCACCACCAGCAGCCATACCTGCGACCAACTGGGCGATCCAATGGACCACACACCTGTCAGGCGTGATGGCTCTGGCTAGTGCCAGAGACAAGGACACCGCAGGATTGAATGCGGAGCCAGAGACCCCGGCAAACGACCAGGCAGCAAACATCAACGAAAACCCAAACCCAATGGCAATCATAATCAACTGTCCGGGATGAGAGTCTCTAGGGTTAGCATCGTCCGCTTTCAAAGAAACATCATGGTTGGCAACGTTAGCAATCAGATAGGCAAACAACAAGAAAGTGAAAGTCCCACAGAACTCACCATAAGCAGCAATGAAATGCGCTTTCATTGCGCTTCTACCACCGATCCTGTCTAGTCTCCTCTTAGGTTTCTCCGGGAAAGCGTCGTCCGAAGCCATATGAGGACTCTTCTCCTGTCTTTCCAAATCTACAGAACTCGAAGACATTACAAACAGATTTTCTGATTAGTGTACTACCGACAGTGTCAAGAGCAGGGTACAAAAGGCAAGAAAAAACAAAACAACTCAATCGGCATCGAAATGTAAAAAATTTCTCTTGGGATCAGGGCTCCTTTATATAAGTCCATATTCAAAAGTTAAGGCTCATCTCGAGGGCAAGACCATTCAATGCGTGGTCTTCAAAGAGCTCGGCATCAACAAAACTATTTTTACTCAGTAGAGAGTCCCATCACTGCCCATACAGGAAGGACTAGCCGTTTCCAGAAACGTTGTGATGTACAGACGTTACAGCGACGGTTTCACTGGAACATGTGTCTCGACTCAGAACGTTGCACAAACGACTTTGTTTACGCATCGACATTTTAGGCATAGTATGGCTTACCGTTTTGCTTCCCTTTATCTGCGGTGCGTCGGTGAGGTCATGTCCCAAAAGGGGAGCCTAAGTTTGCGAGCCGCAAGAGACTCTTTTCGGACATGGATCACTGAATACGGACATTGCATCACTTGGACTTTGCCCGATGGGGAGAATAGACTTTTTTGGGCAGCCAACTCCCAACGCAACTCAACTCCTAGTGAACTCAACTCCCAGCGCAACCCAACTCCGAGGGAGCTGAGCTTCCAACGTTTCAGTTGCCCCTTGATTATACGACTGGTTGCTATGTACAAGAAGAATACGTTACTACTTACTGGGCGAATGTGCGCTTGTGTGATCCTTTTTGCGCTATGGACCTCGGCCACTCTTGTCTAGCCCGAGCCAACGAAGTAATCTCAGTTCACAGCCAAGCAAAGTATTTAATTTCGGTCTCACGTCCATGTATACACCTCTTGCGCTATCGTCATAATAGAAATCGATAACATAATCGACCCTTTTCCCCGCTCTGTCCACTACCCAATCGTGTCTGTCAAAGGGCTTGGATAGACCCAATAAGTACGTTCTGACCCATGCTCGCGGTGTTAGTTGTGTTTTCTTACCTTGGAACGACGTTAACGTCAGTTTCTCCTTGTACGCTTGATCCCAATTTCGAATAGAGGCCCAAACTCTTTCATTGACTGAGTTGTGGATCGGGATCACTTGCTTCATCGTCGCTTTATCCTCCTCGGTGCCCATATTCTTCCTTGCCATACTCTCGTAAAACTGTTGCTCACTCGGGTAAACCCAGTTTGAGTTCGTGCTCGTTCTGGGAATACTGCTTGTTTCACGGTCCCGAGAGAGCTCTATGTCATGGAGCATAGACGGCTTGCCACCAGACGCGGGAGTCTTGCCGTGCATCTTCAGCCATTGCGATCTTGTCTCTTCATCTACGGGACACTTATCCTCGTTCATCGTTGCGCCTGCTTAGTAAGAGTCCCGAGGAGGGAGTGTCTCGAGAAGTAATTGTTCGAGCCGGGTCTTTTTCTTATTAATCGCCTAGTGCTAAAATACAGGCTGACTAACTATATAAACCGCACCCACAAGCGTTCTTGCACTTGCACTTACACTTGTACTTACACTTGCACTTACACACCCGCTCACACCCGCTCACATCTACTAATGTCGCTACAGAGCAGAAACTTAAACCAAATTTCAGAACTACCATTGTCTCAAATCAAGAGACCCATCCCGCCCGTCTTGGACTACCAGAAGATCAGCGCGATGGTTTCCACAGTGAAAGGCGTGCCGATGGGGAGCAACACATGCTCTCTAGAGGAAGCCACAGACGCCCGCGGACAGTTGCCACCCATCGACGTCTTGTGCGTTAGAGAGAAGGGGGAATCGTATTATTTCGCCTTTGGCGGATGCCACCGCTTCCAAGCCTACGACCGGCTGGCCCTTGAAACAGGAAACACAGAGTACCCTGTCCGCTGCAAGATCCTGCCTGCCACTAGGAAACAACTCAAACTGTACGTTGGGAACAGCATAGACAGCATGTTTGAAGCCATCGATGGCACCAACTGAACCCTGTCGACCCAGCAAAACTATAATATGATCCTTTGCAGGTTCGAACCCAAGCCGTTTGTTGCGAGCTTGCCCCACACATCGCTTGCAACGGGCGTTTGAAGATCCAATTACGCTCCTTAATTCGAACTCCTTACGCTAGTGTATATAAGCCGAATCATTGTATACTTTTATTGTGATCAGCAATTCTTTGTTGAAAGCTGTTAATTGTCGGTTGTACAGCGAAGACGTTATCTTATCCGGTGTTCGCTTGATCCATAAACTCCGTTATGTTGTCCAGATTGTCTGTTAGACGTAGTTTCAGTTGCAGTTCTTTGCAAGCTTATAAAGTTACTGTGCTAGGTGCTGCTGGTGGAATTGGGCAGCCTTTATCTTTGCTTTTGAAATTGAATAACAAAGTGACCGATTTGAGATTGTACGATATTAAGAACGCTAAAGGTGTTGCTACTGATTTATCTCATATTCCTACAGATTCCAAAGTGAAAGGATTTTCGCCTCAGGAGGCAGATGGGTTAAAGAACGCTCTGAATGATACTGACTTGGTTTTGATACCTGCTGGTGTGCCCAGGAAACCTGGTATGACTAGAGACGATCTTTTCAATATCAATGCAGGGATTGTGCATGACCTAGCTCAATCTGCTGCGGAGGTAGCCCCCAACGCTGCAGTGCTAGTCATTTCCAACCCTGTAAACTCTACGGTTCCTATTGTAGCTCAAGTGTTTAAGAACAAAGGTGTTTACAACCCAAAGAAATTGTTTGGCGTTACTACTTTGGATTCTATTAGAGCTTCCCGATTCATCTCGGAGTTAGTCAAGTCAGATCCAAAGCAGGAGAAAGTCAGCGTCGTTGGCGGTCACTCCGGGATCACTATTATCCCATTGTTGTCGCAAACTAAATACGCAAAGCAGTTGACTCAAGAACAAAAAGATGCTTTAATAAATAGGATTCAGTTTGGTGGTGATGAAGTCGTTAAGGCTAAAGAAGGTGCAGGGTCTGCAACGCTATCTATGGCCCAAGCCGGCGCCAAATTTGCTGATGCGGTCTTGGCTGGGCTGGCGGGAGAACCAAACGTTGTGGAACCCTCGTTTGTAGATTCGCCACTGTTTAAGGATGAAGGAATCGATTTTTTTGCATCGCCAATAACTTTAGGTCGCAACGGGGTAGAAAAAATCCATTCCTTGGGATCACTTTCCAGCGAGGAAGAAAAAATGTTAGGAGAGTGTAAAGAAACGTTAAAGAAAAACATTGAAAAGGGTATAAACTTCGCCAACTCCAAGAAATAATCTCTTTGGCAAGCTTCCATCTCATGTAATTACAAAGATGTAAATAAAAATATATTCGCTTATAATTTTGTCCATATCAAGTTACTTATCTGTGACTAAAAAAAATACCTTCCTCTTAGAGCACACTAGATGGCACTATGCAAATAGGTGGCGAATTAGTTGATAATGAGACAAGATGTGTTCATTGGAATACGCCGTTAGATATTATCGCTTTGAAATTTAAATGCTGTAATCAGTATTACGCTTGTTACGAATGTCATCAAGCAAGTACAGATCATGAACTCGTTAAATTTGATTTAAGGAAAACCCCACAAATGAAATGTATTTTCTGTGGAGTATGTAAACAAGAATTAACTTTTAATGAATATTCTTCGAATTTACAATGCCCTCATTGTAAATCATCATTCAACCCAGGTTGTAAATTGCATTACAATTTATATTTTGAATCCTTACCAACGGCTTAGGCAATTCGTCTATCATTCGAACGAAGTGAACTATTAGTATCATATATGTTCATATTTTTTTATACATAGAGAATGCATTTATGTAACATGCTATCATTTATTTCTTCTTGTTGCCTTTCAACCTGCCTTCAAACCCTGCTCTTTTCTTAGCTACTATAGTGTTGGGTTTAAATTTACGCTTCATCTTTTGTTGCTTGGATCTTTTAATGCCTTTATTCTCTCTTCTAATCTTTAAGTTCTCTTCTCTTCTCTTTTCTTTGTCAAACTTATTCTGTTGTACTAATTCTTGACGTTCTTTCCACTCGTTAGCCGATTTCCGTTTTTTAGCTTCTTTCCTCTTTAAAGCGTTTCGTAGTAATTTCTCATCATCCTTCACTCTAATACCTTCAGCTTGCAACATAGCCTTCTGCCATTTATTTTTCTCCTTTGCTTTAATTTGTTCTAGTTCATTTTTACTCGAAATCTTGCTCTTCTTAGTCTCTAGTAATTTCAAATGAGCTTTGATGTCATTCTTAGCAGGTCCTTTCTTTTTAGAAGCTTTTCTTAATCGCTGTAAGTCTGAAGTCGCCTTATCACCATCATTAAATACAATATTTTGAAACATAACTTTAGATGAATCAATTGAGTCATTGAGTTTTGCTCTTTTCTGAGAAGGTTCATCGGAGTCGTTATCGTCACTTTCTAAATCAGAATCACTAGCATCGTCCTGATCTTGTTTTAGTTCTCTCTGTTGCTTCTTCGATTCTTCACGATTTTTTCGCGCTAGTAAAATGGCTTCTCTAGAACTAGGTGCTCCATCAGCTTTTGAACCTGGAGCTTTCCTCTTGGCCTTCATTGCTTGGATACGGGCTTGTAACTTGCTTCTTAATTCGTCCAGTTTTTCTTTGCTCTTAGATTTCTCTACTTTCTTATCGGTTGGTTCCTCTGGAACATCATCAGTTTTCTCAGATTCTTTTGTCACCGAAAGTGGCTTCACTTCGTTACCTTCATCATCAAAGATAACGTCAATATTATCATTCTCAACACTGGCTTCTTCGCGATCCTCTTCAATGGCAGCGGGGGTTGTTTTTTTATTAATGTTCAATTTTTGTCCCGGTAACATTACAGGTTTCGCATCCTTTTCTCTTTTCTTCATCAATTCCAAAGTCGTCAGTGTCTCATCATCTCTCTCATCAGGGTTCAATTTCTTTGCCCTATCCGATTTAGCCTGAGTCTTGTCCTTCTTCTTGGCTTTCCATTGATCTTGAGTCTTATCATCATAATAATATTTCGAAGGAATTAAAGCCAATAAACCGTTGAACGCGTCTGAATTTGCACGTAATCTTTCTTCCAAAGAATTACTCATATCGTCACAACCTTTTGATCTCGGGTTTGTTATTTACAGACCTGGTTACTACAACTATTTATTCAATAATACAAAGTGTATATAGTTGCTCATCTCATCTCATCTCATCGCATAATTTTTCACCAAAATTTTTCACTCAAGAGTTCACATAGGGCTTGAAGCTAGGGCAAAAGGCCGCCAGTTACGTAGAAAGTGATATGCATTACAAACCTACCCACTGAGCTGTTAAGCTTGTTAACACTCCAAAGCGGTTTAACTAGGGATTAAAAGATCTAGATGCGTATTCTAATTGTATCTTACTTTGTAAGGCCTGTTTCACTGAAGCAGAAACTACTTATAGCTGTTCTTCGCCTTTTGCAACCATAACCGTAGCGCCTACATTCAGACTAGCTTAGGGCTTTACCAGTGAGCAGAAAAAGAATTCCAGTCTGGTATTCTTTTCGTCCATTTGTTTACATTTGCAATGTTGCACGTGACAGCATTCAAAGCGCTAACTTGTGTTGGTGGAATGCGGGACGCATCTTGCGGTGGTATAAAGACATTGCACTATTTGTAGGTGAATAGTCACTTGTTGTGTTAGTTTCTGCTTGTTTTTTCACGTAGAAAGGGCAGTGGTATGTATGAAGAAAGAGGGAAAGATGATCTTGGTGATTAGACCATCTACTCTGAAGAGCAAGTGGCCGCATCGTCAAGCCTAGCTAGGGGTAGTATTACATTAGCTGAATGGCACAATTGGTGGAAAAAAGATAGCTAGTATTAACATCAAGTTAGTGAAAATGAAGAGTGGTAATCCTGTAAATACAAAAAAGTATTTTAGCATTATAGCTACCTCTTTGCAAGAATCTACCACAGCTGAGAGCTTGTATGGGCATAACGCCGCGAACGACAAGACCATCGTCTACCAGAAGACTTCTAAAGGCTGCGAGCTCAAATATCTCGAGAAATGCACATATTTCTGAAGGCTGAAACGTCCTCCAAATACCAACTGAGATATTTCAAGCATTGCCGTTTTGTATAGAATAGCCGCCGAAACAGAACTTTTAGAATACGCTAGTCACACATGCAGTATAATCCAGCGACGTCTTTCTTTATAGTGCATTTACAATTTCGAGCCCTATATTGAGGGAACGAACTTTCACTTCAGTGGAACCTCAAAAAAAGTTGACAAACTCCTGGTTATTCCAACGAAATAAGCAGGAGGCCGAAGAGACATTGAAAGAGGGTATACAAACTACTTTTACCGGATATAACGAACATGGCACTGATTAGCGTGTGAATATTTGACTCGCGGTTTATATGAATTGAAGAAGTTATAAACTCAATTTTCAACCGCTGAGTAAAGGCCACCGGATCCAGAACCAACGTGTCGACCAAAGATTGATTTATTGAATAGGTACAAGAATAGACACCTAGATAATGAGTTTATCGCTCTAATTACAGGAGATCAGCTTTCAAAAAATATAACCATTTGGACGTGGAGATTAAGATGTGCGCACATAAGAAAACTTCTAGAAGTACAGGGATTATGCTAAAGACGTTCTTTTAAACTCGCTGGGTATCTGTTATCGACACTTCCCTACACCATACTTGGCTTGAGCACCCCAAACGATTATGAAACAAAGTTTACGATTGGAGACTCTGAACTGCTGCCGATGTACTGCCTCTTTTAGAAGTAATAGCAACCTTTTGCGAAACACTCTCTAGTGACGGATGCCGCGTGAAATATGCTCTTCCTTTACTTATTTACTACAAGGCTGCTATGTAAAAACATCGTTGCAGTGTTTAGCATATAAAGCTTTGCACCCTTCTCTGAGCACATAGTTAGGATCTATTGCTCGTGCTATCTTTGGCGCTATCAGTAGAAAGGCTCTTCCAAGCCCTAGTGTCACTTTTGAAATGTCACCAGAAACGCTCCAATTGTAAACAAACAGACAAAAATGGATCGTTTTTTGTCCCACTTTCGCAACCCTAATACGGCATGAGCTCAAGGCAGGGTAATGTTGCTTTGACATCGTAGAAAAAAAAATTCGATGTCATCGACGGTGAAAAATTTGCTATTGAACATCAATTCCCAACTTCCATTTCCTTAATGAGTAGATAGATTTTAGCATTTCATAGTCTCTCCAGGTTTCCAACCGTATTCATACGTCTCAATTACTATCACAATGTCTATCGGTACGCTTTATGTGAGTAAATCTCCAAGAACTTTTTCTATTCAAAATTTAGTTCACAACTACAAGTTAGATGTGAAAATTGTTGTTTTAGATAACCCACGCCCAGCTGAATTTTTAGCTGACTTCCCATTGGGTTTAGTTCCAGCTTTCAAGACTTCTAAGGGTAAGAAAATTTTTGAATTGGAAGCCATTGCCAAGTACTTGATCAATTTTACTTCTGAAAAGGATCAAAAACTTTTATTAGGCTCTACTTTTGAAGAAGAAGTCGATGTGACTAAGTGGGTATCCCTCGGTAACTCTAACTTGTTTATTCAAATCGCTCGTATCTTCTTGATTGACGATGGTACTTGGGCATACCCATCCAAAGCTGAAGTTGACAAGTGCTATGCTTACATTGAAAACAGTGCTAAAGTTTTTGAAGAGAGATTGAGCAGCTACACTTTCTTAGCCACTGAAAATGTTTCTTTCGCTGATCTTGTTTGTGCTGGTACTTGGGCTTTTGCCTTCATGAAAACTCATGGTGATGATTTCAGAAAGAGATATCCAGCTTTGACTAGATGGTTCAAGACTGTTATCAACACTCCAGGTGTCAAACAATTCTATGACGCTTTCTTCAAATTCTCAGAAAAGAGTGTTAAAGTTTTCCCACCAAAGAAACAAGAACAAAAGGAGAAGAAACCTAAGCAAGAAAAACCAAAACAAGAAAAAGCTGCTAAAAAGGAAGCTAAACCAGAAGAAGAACAAGAGCAACCAGCTGAAAAGAAACCAAAACATCCTTTAGAATTGTTAGGTAGACCCTCTTTCGTTCTTGACGAATGGAAGCGTAAATATTCTAACGAGGACACCAGACCAGTGGCTTTACCATGGTTCTGGGACCATTTCAACAAGGAAGAATGGTCCTTATGGAGAGTCGACTACAAATACAACGACGAATTGACTTTGACTTTCATGTCGAACAACTTGGTCGGTGGGTTCTTTAACAGACTATCTGCTTCTACCAAGTACATGTTCGGTTCTTTAGTTGTTTACGGTGAAAACAACAACAATGGTATTGTAGGTGCCGTTATGGTTAGAGGCCAAGATTATGCTCCAGCCTTCGATGTTGCTCCAGATTGGGAGTCTTACAAATACACCAAATTAGACCCATCCAACGAACAAGACAAAGAATTTGTTAACAACATGTGGGCTTGGGACAAACCAGTCTCTGTCAATGGTGAGAACAGGGAAATTGCTGACGGTAAAGTCTTGAAATAGATTCAACTTCGCATGCTAACTCTTGTGAAGAGGATTCTTGCTATATATACACATATATATGTAGACATCTGAAGTTTTTTGCTCATAGAGTGATTATACATACATTCTTCTTCTTAAGAAGTACAGTGCTTAACAGTAAATGTTATGCGATAATAAACACACTGATCACCAATTCTTCATGGTAATTTAACTGAACTTGCAAGTGCCTTAGAGCTGTCATTGGTATTTTATATGAGGGCAGAAAATCTGAAGACGGGTAACTATCGTTTTCCCATATTTATTAACTCTCACTATAAAAATCGTTAACCACACCATAACCAATCAACACTCAATAGGACTACAGTAGTTGTTGCAAAGGAGTTACTCGAGTTCTTTAAAGTGAAATTCTGTAAAAGTAGCTACTGATTAGAATTAAAGATTATCAAACCTTTTGGAACTTAGTGTGTGCTAGCTCGAAGTTTGGATTATTGTAACGAGAATGACTTCAACTTTGTATACTACCAATGATTTCTTATTAGTGTCATTACCTATGAATTCTAAACCTCTGACTGGGTCCTTAGGTGACACGGAAAAATGGTTTCAAGAAACGCTACTTGGCGGGAAAGCTCATACAAACAAATTTGTCTTACCTGAGTTCAAGATTGGTTCATTAGATAACTTAATTGTAGAATCAGAAGAACTGAATAAGATTGATACGAACATAGAAACATCTATCTCTAAGATCATTGACATCTTGAAAGGTTTGAACGAGTCAGGTACGAACGATTATAAAACTATACCGATAAATAATGTTCCCGTGCCTCAATACTTAGAGGGATTTCAATGGGATACTAGGAAGTTTAGACTGGATAAGACTATAAAGGAGTTGATTAATTTATTGTCCAACGAATCTTCTCAATTAGACGCAGATGTAAGAGCCACTTACACTAATTATACGACAGCAAAGTCTAATTTAGCAGCAGCTGAGAGGAAGAAGACAGGGGATCTTTCTGTTAGATCCTTACACGATATAGTGAAACCAACAGATTTTGTGCTAAACTCTGAACATTTAACCACAGTGCTAGTTGCTGTGCCTAAGAGTTTGAAATCTAATTTTGAAAAACACTATGAAACTTTATCTAAAAATGTTGTACCGGGATCAGCTGGAATTATCTCGCAGGATTCTGAATTCATTCTTTATAACGTTCATTTGTTCAAGAAATATGCCACGGATTTTATTGCTAGTTGTAGAGAGAACAAATATGTTCCTCGTGAATTTAAATACTCTGAGGAGTTAATTGATGAATTGAAGAAAGAACACGATTCTGCCGCTAGTGTAGAAAACTCCCTAAGGATTCAGTTGGTAAGATTGACTAAAACAGCCTACGTGGACATATTTGTCAATTGGTTTCACATTAAAACGTTACGTGTCTTTGTAGAGTCAGTGCTACGCTATGGCTTACCACCTCATTTTAACACGAAGATAATTGCTGTGCCTCCAAAGATGCTTTCTAAATGTAAATCGGAGCTTAACGAAGCCTTCGGGTATTTGGGAGGAAACGCATTCAACAAGGATAAGAAAGGGAGAATTGAGAAGGATGACAAGACTCTAAACGAGTATGCGTCTCTAGTAGATACAGAGTATGAACCGTTTGTGATATATCATATCCATCTGTAATGAATAGAAAAACCCTCATAGCTTAGACTTGAAATAAGAGATCAATTCCGCGATTAATTCATAACGTAAAATTACACTTTCTTAGAAAAATATGATGGTGGTAAAGAAATCCACATAATCACAGCTGTTGCCAGCTCACCAGCAAAGTTTGAAAGCTCTTTCAAAAATGACAATAAATAATATTTTATATTTGTGTGGTATTCTGCTACAATTAAGTCATAGTAATATATATAAAAGTCAATATTGCGGCGTACACTACACTTTTAGCTATTTTATCACACATACTAATGCTACGAACCTACAAGCCGGCCTGTGAGTGTAGAGTACATGTATAAAGAGACAATTAAACAATTAATCTAATGTACTGGAAAACAGGCTCTAAAACAGCAGGAAATGGTATCGATCTAGTGCCTAATCTGGAATTATCAATGGAGGAAACTCCAATCAAAATGATCCTAAAAATTAAAGACACGACTGACGACAAAGTGAAGTATAGTGTTTCTGGGGATTATAAGCACTTGATCTTAAGAGGTGGCGAGCAATTATCTGTTGATTCAATAATTGGTAACGGGGTAGTTAAATTAGCGGACCAAGACACTACGTTTCAAAATGGAATAATAAATGATGTCTTAAATGGCCACTCATGTACACTAATATCTTGTTTTGAAGGTGAATCGAATTGGCCTGATGAACTGTTCAACCCGGATAGTAACAGAGGGCTCATTAGCAACCTTTATAAGAATTTTAACCTAGCGTTACAAAGCCAGCAACACGCAAAGCTTAACAGTCAATTAAGTATCTCCATGGTACAAATTACTTCCAATAAGATATATGATTTATTATATGTGCACAAGAAACTTATAAAAGCACACCATTCGCATCATGATAAGCACGCATATTTCTTGAAAGATTTGACAGTGACAAACATCGATAAAGCAAAAGATCTTTCAGACTTATTAGAATCATGTAGATCAAAGGGATTGGAAGATTTAGAAGAGGTCCAATATATTATTAACATTAATGTTAAACTTCGAGATAACAAAGATGACATGATAAAGAACGGCAGATTGACGATAATCTGTATTACGTCCCCGCTATCTAAAAAACCTACGGGCTCAGCTGCTTCCACCCCAGAACCTTTACAATACTCAAGCTTTAAAGCACTAAATGACTTTATTGACCACGAGAAGGATACACCTACTGGATCACATTCCACAGATCAATCAAAAGTTAGTAATTTCATCAAGTTAACTCAAAACGCATTTTTTGGAAACTCTCGCACTACACTGCTGTTCTTTAATAGTATGTCGAAAAGAAGTTTCCCCAATATTGCTTCTATTATGAGAAAACTATCTGCCACCGATGTAATTACACTTTCTCGAGCGGAGGTTGAAGGAATAACAAGCAAAAGTAAACTGGATATTACTCTAGCAAACACCAAAGATAGTATCGATTCAAGAGAACGTAAATTAAAAGACTCTTCTTTTAAAAGGGACACTTTAATGGATAATTTAGAAGGAATAAGTTACCATAACGCTCTCCTGTCCAGATATTTTGAAGTCTCTAGCCAAAATTTGAAATTAAAAGAAGAATATGAATTGCTGAAGATGGTATTAAAAGATGATAACCAAAAAGGAAGCAAGACATCTGGAACTCACCAGAGTAGTTCTGTTGATCCAAATCAAGAGATAATGGATTTAATAATGAAAAAATATGAATCCTTAGCTCAGTTAGAGATAGATATTAGTGATTTAAAAGAACGTAAAAAAAATTCCTTACAATTGATTGTTGATAATAAATCCAAAGAAAGCGAGTTAGACGGAGTTTTAGACAATTATTTAGCTCAATTGGATCAACATAAAAGGGCTTTATTTAAAGTCATTCAGAATCACGCCTTGCTAAAAGAGAAAGCTTTCCAATTACATCAGATCATCGATGCTCGAAAAAAGCGATTAGATATATTAGAAAAAGCCTTTGAGGACTCTACAAATGCTGCTAACGAAAAATCATCTTCTAGAAACTCCCCATTTATAGATTCAAAACCTTTGGAAAGAAGTTCCAGTCGAAATTTTTTTGGCGCTGGAAGTTCACTGTGGAAAACTTCTCGTAAATCAAGTGCCACTGATCAGGACTTAAGATTGTCTCCGACAAAACAGAGCAATGCACCTTATCAAGGAGGGCCTAAAAGAGGAATCAATTTAAATTCTGTCAAGTTAATTCCTGAAACAACTTGAGGTCTTTGATCGAAAAAAACAAATAGAGCTGTCGCAATCAACAATATACGGTGGATAAAGGTGAAAAATTGATCCAAACTTCAGATATTCTGGAGTTTCAACTCCAAACTGTCGACGAATATCGTGGATTCGTGGAATTTGGCTCTCAATGTAAGACCATTTTTCGTTAGGTATGACAGATGGCTAATTTTTTCCAATGAAGCCAAAATTTTGCAAGCGATGAGCTGAAATTTCAATGTCACGATTTCCAGCTTTACTTCTTTATAGTAGAGTCTATTAAGGGTAGGAAGGGTCTTGTGTTTATACTTACATCATGGGTATTAATTCTTTTGAGCGAAGGAATAAACCTTCAAAAAAAGTACATCCTTTTAAGAGAAGTACAGAGGAGAAAACTTCTAAGACTGTGAAATTTTATGGAAATAATGGGACGAAAGACTATTTTGGCAGTGAATCTGACGACGATGAACACATTACTAAGTCTAAAACGAGATATGAGTTGCAACAGGAGGCAAAAAAATTATTATCCTTAAGAAGCTCTTTACCTGTGTTCAGAAATAAAGCAGAGATTATGAAACATATTAACGAAAACAGTGTAACCATACTTATTGGTGAAACAGGTTCTGGTAAATCAACTCAAATACCTCAATTTCTTTTAGAGAATAAGGAATTTGGTGCAATTGCTGTTACCCAGCCAAGAAGAGTTGCTGCCATTAACTTGGCAACCAGAGTCTCGAAAGAATATGGTTGTAATTTAGGTAAAGATGTAGGTTACTCTGTCAGATTTGACAATAAAACTGATAAAAATACAAGATTGAAATATGTAACGGATGGTATGCTTTTGAGAGAAATCATGTTGAATAAAACTTTGGACGATTACAGTGTAATTGTTGTAGATGAAGCGCATGAAAGAACGGTTTTAACAGATTTGATTTTGGGGTTTTTAAAATCGTTGATACTAGGTCCTAGACCGGATTTAAAAGTTTTGATCATGTCTGCAACTTTACAAGCAGAAGAATTTAGCAAATTTTTTAATAATGCCCCAATACTTTTTGTAGAAGGTAGAAAATTTCATGTTTCTCAGTATTTCCTAAGATCATCATCTGATGACATTGTAGATGATATAATAAAATGTTGTGTTCAGATTAATAGTGGAGAACCGTTGGGTGATATCTTGTGTTTTTTGCCTGGCCAAGAAGAAATCGATAAAGCTGTTAGTGTCATGAGTAAGATAAGTGAATACATTGCTGCCACAAATAAAGTACCACTCATGGTAGCTCTTCCCTTATATGCAGCTTTACCACCAGCTAAACAAGCGTTAGTATTTGCACCAATGAAAGGGTTTAAGAGAAAGATTATTTTCAGTACCAATATTGCAGAAACTTCAGTCACAATCTCTGGTGTCAAATACGTAGTAGACTCTGGATTAAGGAAAGTGAAAGTATGGAGACATCAACTAGGTCTTGCGACCTTGCTAACCGTTCCAATCTCACAAGCGAGCGCTTTGCAAAGAACTGGTCGTGCAGGTAGAGAACATGAAGGGAAATGCTTCAGGTTGTATGCTGAACATGATTTTAATAAATTGCCAGCTATGACCGAATCTGAAATCTCAAGAACGGATGTTACGTCACCGGTACTGATGTTAAAGAAGTACGGTGTAGAAGATATAGTCAATTGGACGTGGTTTGAAAACCCTGGTAGATCTGCACTCCTGATGGCATTACAGGAGCTATATATTTTGAAAGCTTTAGATGATTTTGGGAAAATTACTACGAGAGGAAATCATATGGCTTTACTACCTTTACAACCTCATTTTAGTGGTGTTATATTACAAGCTTTCGATACTGGATGTCTTGATATGGCCATAGATATTGTTTCATGTTTAAGTGTTGACAATTTATTATTGAACCCTTTACCAGAACAACGAGACGAAATTAATGAACATAGGCTAACTCTATGTAAGCAAGGTAGGAAGTATGGCGATCTGATAATGTTAAAAGAACTGTATGACATCTATCTGAATGAATTAGGACAGAATTCAACAGATCCACAAGAGAGAAAAAATTGGTGTAAAGATTTAGGCATATCTTATCGCGCCATTAAGAATGTGACAAGAGTGAAAGAACAAATCAAATCATATTGCAAATACATATTTAAAGATAGTTTGAAAGATTTGACACTTGGTGATAATGATAATCTAGAAATATCATCATCCGCTATTGAAGACGTCTTAAAGTGCTTCTTGGCTGGATTCTCAAAAAATACAGCCATTGGTCTACCAGATAGGTCATATAGGACAGTCACAAGTGGTGAAACGGTAAGTATTCACCCGTCATCAATATTATTTTTAACCAAGACCAGCCCTGCAGTTATGTATACAGAATACGTTTTCACCACAAAAGGGTTTGCTAGAAATGTAAGCAGAATAGAACTCTCATGGCTACAAGAGGTTGTTGGTAACGGCTCCTCAGTTGCAAGGCAGAAAATATAATTACAAACACTTGTGCTACAAATGGTCATATTCATTCAATCATATAAAATATATATTAACACGGTTATATGTTGATACACAGGAGAAGAAAAATCAATTTTTCTTGGGCTTGTGAATGCCTTTATAAGCAAAATAAAACATCAGGGTCCCATCATCGTTCACAATAGCCAGTATGATTCGTTCGATATCTGGTTTGCATAACCTCATAAATATTTCATCCAAACACTCCATAGTAATCTGTTCTTGTCGATACTGCCCGACACTGATGGGTAATAAAAACTCCATCTTAATCGCATCACCGTCATCATCGTTAGTCAATTTATGAGGCGGAAAGCCTTTCAATAATTTCAACTCAAGCCCATTCCAAGCTAGCGACTCATCACAAACCTCCACGTCGCTCCACTGCTGGTAGTACAACAGATTCTGCTTCACCACATTCTCCAACTGGGAACGATCACCCATACCACAGAGTCTGACAACGGAAGTGTAGTTCCCATCCAATTGAGGAAAAAAACCTCATTATCGAAATTTTCTCGAGTCAAACGTTTATTCGTTGCGATGAGCTTGCAATATTAATCGCGCGATTCAATCTTTTTTTTTGGAAAATTGATGAAATTTCACGCAATTATTCACATTCAAAGCCATATAAAATCTACAATCAAAGCAATATTAGCAGTGCCAATCACAACATTGAGCACTTGGAAGCTCGACTGTCTGTTATTATTTGGTGTAAGACACGCGAGTACTGTTTTCTTAAATATAACTCGGGTCACGTTTGTTGGTTTATTGTGGATTTCTCTTGACATTGGTACTATTTATTGCGCTCTTATAGGAAAATTGCTTGAGTGTGTTCAATATGAGACATTTTAATCTGTTACTGGCTTTATTGGTAATTGGGGAAGTGAGTGCGTTTAGAGACGTGGTGGTTCCTAAGGAGAAGGAAAAGACTACAGAGGAGCCGAAGCCTTGGTTTAGAACCATTTATTCTACACAAAGGGAAATTGTAACGCCAACGGTTATTGCTGGTGTGACTTTTTCACGCAAACCTTTACCTACTCCCGATCCTTTAGAACCTTGGGTATCTTTGAACAAGGAGGGGCTGCCAAAGACTATCAAACCAGAGGTGAAAAACGGTCGGACTGTGAAAGGACATCCTGACTATTCCACGTATTTTAAGACTGCAACGGTCCGTACATTTTCTTACGATGAACTGAAGGCCCATAATATGGATCCTAACGAAGTACATGAGGAAGAATATTTTATCGATGAGGATGACACTTACACTTCTTTGAATCCAGTGATCAGATGTACGCCAGCTCGTTATTTCAATAAGGGACTATCTAAGTCTGTGAGCAGTGAACCCTTCTGTACACCATGGGAAAAGAAAGAATTAAAAGTTGGAAAGACTTATTTCACCACCTGGTACACCCATTTCTTTAGAGAAGAGCACTCTGGCGAAGTGGCAGAAAAAGTTAGAGTCCACCTTTCGTACGTGAAAGAAGCAGCTAAAGATAAGGGATTCCACAAGAGAGATATTCCTGCTACCTTTTTTTCATCCGAATGGGTCGAGAATGTCGATGGTATCTATCCTTTAACGATCGATGAAGAATGGTTGCAAGGTTACTATGAACGTAGTGTTTTAATATCGGTACAACCTGACTATACTCCTGATGAAGATTTTGATCCATTAGAAAATGGTGTCTTAATTCGTATCTTACTTGGCTCCAAAGTGGTTAAACAGTCTGCAGAATTAGAAGCATTAAGAGATGCTGGGTTAACGGGCCAAAAATGGTACTACATTGCATTATCCATTCCAACGTTTGTTTTATTAGCGGTAGTTGGAATGTATTTTTTCCTACGCATTAATAAGAGATACAGAGATTTTTCAGATGTTACTAATAAGACACTAAGTAAGAAACATCATGTCATTGGTAAAATATCAGAAATGAAACGATTCAAGAAAATGAAGAACCATACTTATTCAGAGTTACCTAGTTACGCTAAACCAGGTAAACAACATTGAATCAGTTAATATATTAATTACATAGATTGGATCTATTTAATAAGAAAAGTCTTTTGGCAGGAAAATAAATATGTTCACAATTACCAGTAGTAACTATATAGGGTTAAAGTAAAACTATATATCGTTCCTTCAATGTAGTATTAAATCCATTTTTGCCTGGCCGCCACTTCACAAATTTTTTCTAGAGTAATTACTCTAGGGTCCGGTCTATAGGTTTTAGGCGTACCATTCTCAATATCACTCTTAGAGGGTTCCACACCTTCCAATTGAGTGTCTATCTCTTCAATTGTATCGTAAACTTCTTCATCGCTGACAGCAGCTTCTTCGATGTAGTAGAAGAATGGTTCAAGAACTAATAAAACTTTCCAAAAAATATTTGATCCACAGTTTTGAAATAACACTTCTAACAAACTAGGTAAAAATTCCGATTCAATATACTCTTCTGCACAACAAACAAATTCATCTAGTTCATAATCTTGTTCATCAGTAGATAACGTAGAATACATTTCAGACAATAAAGTCAGTTCTTTACTTATCGTCTTTGGAATATCCTGGCGAGCTTGCCAAAGTAACTTCTGCGCTCTCTCTAGCCGGCCTTGCGTTATGATATCATCTTCCTTGGATTCTGATAAATTCTTATGAGTGATATCTCCTGCAGCATCAACATCATTAATCGGTTCCTCATTAACACCTTTCTCTACATCGACGTGAGTTTCACTGTTGGGCTTATTATGATCTTCGACTTTCGTGATGGGGTTAATACCATCTAGACTTAAGTGAGATGGTAAAAATCCGTTTTTCTCACTCTTTTCCATCAGTTCATTGTACTCGTTATACAAGGAAATGATCTTCATCATCGGCTTATACAGCTGTTGGCAAACCTTCATCTCAGAATGTGGAACAATAACTTTTTCTAGGTAATGGTTTATCAGACCTTCCATGAAATTTGCCCATATTGAGGAGAACACATAATCCTCATCATATAAGGATTCCTTAAAATCACCGTCAATATTTTGCCGAATAATATGCTCTGTTAACGTACTGAGACCAGTATCGTTGTTCCTATGACTGTCACTAGTAGTCTCTTTTATCTTAGTATCAGATAACTCTCGAGAGAGACTCTCTATTTCATGGGCCTTCGATTCCGTTTCATTTTTATCTAACCAATATTCAGGCCCACCTTTCTCAGATAACGTTACTAACAACAAAAATAGTTTAGATTTAACCCAGGGACTCAAGGCCTCCACTTGTTTGTCGTCAATCTTCACTATATCTTGATTGATCTTCCTATGAATACATTTAATGAAATTGGTGATATAATGGCTCTTTCTTAACCCATATTTTTCATTCAAATAAGCCACAGAGGTAATAATGTCGTAATTAGTACCTTCTAGACGCATGTGCTTGACAAAATCAAACCGAGGACTCTTTCTTAACCTATTTTTCCTCCTATTCATCGCTTCAATTCGTCTCTTATTGCCTGGCTTACTGGTGCTCGATGTATCGTTAACATCATGAGTTTTCGTCTCTGACATAGCTAACAAGCACTTTCAACTCTCAAATTTTCAATCTAGTACTGTATAAATCACCTACTAATATATCCTCAGTACCATGCACTCCAAATATCCCAGTAAGCACAACCTACAATACTTATCTCAGCGTGTAGTGACTGTTCACTAGCGTACAAGAGCTTTCATATAAATTTTTGTATACACTACGTACATTATGATGCTCAAACGGACCAGTGCCAGCACCTAACGATTCCATAGACAATAGCCTGAAGAGCCCCAATGATCATGTATTAAGAATGGTAGTGTGGAAATCATCTGTGTTAATATACGTGCAAAGAAGGTGTCTGCCATTGAATTTATTTTTTAATAATAATTCCATAGCTTTCTTGCTTTGGTCTAAGGACTCGAATTCGATGAAAATATCTCCAGCTAACTCTTTGAAATGTTCATAGTTCAATCTGTAATTCACGGTGGGTTTGATGATCTCAATTACCTTTACTCCAGGTAGCATATTTTCCATTGATTTTGTTATGGCTTTAGTGAACGACTCATCTATTAGATCCATGGGGTCCACGGCATTCGATAATAAGATTACCGTGCTTGCTTTGCGTGCCGGCTCTCTCACCTTCTGCGTCATGTTATCAAATATCATATCCTTTGTCACTTGTGTGAATTCTGAGGCATTTGGCTTGAACCATTTGAAATTTGAAAGCTTTGATGTGAATTCATCTTTCCAATCATTGAACAAAATTAATGCACATTGAGTAAAATCTTGCTCTGGGCCAAACGTTAATGGGAATACACTGAACTTAACTGTATCGCCGAATATTTTCACGAAGATAGATCTCTCCGCCATTTGTAAACTTTCCAAGCCGGTCACGGCAATAATGTCTTTACTGCAAAATTTATTTAAGCAATCCAGTTGTTCGATATATTCATTAGGTCTTTCCCAACTCAATTGTGGTTGTCCCAGCTTCTTATTGAAAAATGATTTACACGCCATTACCAAAGTAGCACATTTGGCAGTACTAAATTCGACCACTAGGGAATCGCTTATAGTACTCACCTTAGTGATCGTATCATGAGAACAATAGGAATGCTTGATGAATTTAGTAAGCAGGTCGCGTAATTCGGTCTCCATATGGGGCAATGTTTCGCTAGAGAAACCTTTAACTTTCAATTTACAATTCATCCTAGAATGAATAAGATTATTATAAGTATCCATATTATCAAACGCATTTTTCGACACAGGATTCCTTCTCATAAAAGGATTCATAGAGTTTGAATCATGATATCTATTGTTATGGCGATTTTGAGAACGGTACGTTCTGTATCGATTATTGGACGAATCGCTATTGTACCTTGATCTATGATAATCGTCTCCCCCATACGAACCTTCCTGGCGTGGGTGCTGACGATCCAATCTACTGTACCGACTACCGTAGCTCTGTCGGGGTGGCCTAGATCTCATATCAGGTTGGTACCGCTCATGGGTAGCATTCGATGCATAAACTGGTTCCCGATGTGCATTAGATTGTTCTTGGTATGGTTCACGATACCGCTCACGATACCGCTCACGGTGCGGCTCACGGCGCGGCTCACGATGTGGCTCACGATGCGGCTCTCCACGACTCGAGCCCTCTGCTCCATTTAAGGCATATCTAGGGCCATTATCTCTAGGCCTCTTGGGAAAACTCAACGCTCCAGAACCCGTTTTCTGCTCACCGCTCCCATCAACATCAGTAGACGCAACAATACTCGGATGCATTCCTTACAAGCTGTCGTCAGAACCTATTAGAAACTATCCTAATCTCTGTGGAATCCTACTGGTGCTGTCCAGGTTTGCCGTTCTTTATTGCACTGATAGTAGCGATGAGATGCAATTAATGAATTTTTCACTATTTCTCACTAAATAAAACTTATAGTTGTGACGTGTGTTTAATAGCGATTCTTCACTTTTTTCATTGGAACCAATAGTCGCTGGTAGTGTAGACGACAGCTCGTTCGTTAGAAGCGTAGGGTCTTAGTAATTGTGTCCGGTTGCCAAAAATTGTGCGGTTTAGGCTTGTTAAGATGCGGTTTATTGACGTGGCCTTTTGGTTTAGCGTTTTGTTTAATTTTGCTGGAGCGGCTGTGTTGGGTATTGATTATGGTCATCAAAATATTAAGGCTATGGTAGTCTCTCCACACGCTCCGATGGAAGTGGTGTTAACTCCTGAGTCTAAGAGGAAAGATCTTGCTGGAATAGGGTTTAAAAGACTTCCTGGTAAAGCTAAGGATCTAGAAAGAGTGTATGGATCTTCAATGAATTCTTTGATAACCAGATTTCCTCAAAACTCTGTTCTTGGTTTGAAGTCGTTATTGGGGAAATCTATGACAGATTCGGCTGCAATTGCCAATTTTTCGATGAATTATCCTGGCTTGAAACTAGTGGCTAATAAAAGAAACGGTATAGATATTGTCATTGATGATACCCAATTTTCTATCGAAGAACTAATTGCTATGAATTTGAATATGATTACGAATAGGGCAGATTTGTTATTGAAGGAGAAAGGTTCTTATATTAACGACTACGTTAACAAATTCGCAATTACCATCCCAGGTTATTTTGATCAAACCCAAAGAAATGATTTAATGGATGTGTCTTCGTTGATTTATTCAAATAAAGGCACGGTTTTGGTACAGGATGGGCTCTCTGTAGCTACTGATTTTGTGATGAAAAGGAAAATAGATTTAGAACCTGGCTCTACAGAGTATTATATGATTTATGATATGGGTGCTGGATCTACTAAAGCCACCTTGTTTAGCATTAGTCAACCTGAAAACGTCACAAAACCTTTGGTTTTGGAGATCGGAGGGTATGGATACAACAGTTGTTTGGGGGGTTCAAAATTTACTTCGCTAGTGGGAGAAATCATTTCAAAACAGTTCTTAACTAAACACCAGAAGGTGAAAGAGAAAAAATTACAAAACGACCCGAAAGCTCAAGCAAAATTAATGCAAACAGCAGAAAGATTGAAACTTATCCTAAGCGCAAATTTGGAAGCTTCTGCCTCCATAGAATCATTTATTTCGGATATCGATTTTAGAACTGTTGTGAAGAGGGAAGAATTCGACTCTAAATTAGAGCAATTTAGCCAAGATATCATTAATCCAATAATTGAAGCGCTTGCTAACCAACATTGGAATGACGACCAGTTAGAAATCACCACTCAAAACATTTCTGGTATAATTCTAGCTGGTGGATCCACGCGTGTACCATTTGTACAAAAATCCATTCAAAATATAGTCGAAGAGGATAAAGTTTTGAAAAGTGTCAATGCTGATGAGGCAGCAGTCAATGGTGCTACATATAGAGGTATTCAACTACACAAAGCTTTTAAAACAAAAGAATTGAAAATCGTGGAACATTCTTTTAATAATTATTCTATGTTGTTTAATAATGGCTCTAAAAAATCCATTGAAATGCCTATTTTTGAAATTGGTGAAATTTTCCCAAATTCTAAAAACGTTTCCATAGAAATTACAAAACCATCAACTAAATCGTACATTGATCTTTTCGAGAATGGGAGAAAGTTAAAGAGACTTTCGTTCCAAAAATCTTTGAAATTTGACGAGAAAAAATGCTCTAATGGTATGAAATACTTGATTAATTTTAAATTAAGTGAGATCCGTACTTTTGATATCGAGTCTGTCAAACTACTATGCATAGAAACAATAGGCTCAGATGATACTACAACAAGTAGTAAAGATGAAAATATAAGCTCTGCAGCCGGACCATTAGATCCAAACTCTAAAGAAAATATTGAATCTATTAAATTGATCGAAACGGAACAATCAAAAAAATTAATGAAAACTTCTCAAATTTCTTCATCTTCTGATCGGTTATTAAAACTAGATAATGCAGATTTGAAACGAAGATTTATTCAAGAGGAAAAAAATGTTTTAGAAAGTAACCTATATGATGCTAGAAATTTCATTTCCGAAGATGAAGTCATTAGACAAGGACCACCACTCCTATTAGACGACTTAACATCACTAGTTGATATGTATCTACCTTGGTTAGAAGAGGAATCTGATGGAGCCTCTCGGGATGAACTCAGAGAGAAAAATAAAGAAATTGTAGGATTGAAGACAAAGATTGAAAAATATATTGAAGCTGCGGGAGAACCACTGGATTTGAAACAGTTCCAAACTCTTATGTTAACTTCTGAGAAACTATTTGATAGATTAGCTAAAGTCTTTGAATTAGAAGAACAAAAATTAGAAGATTTTGAAGATAAATACAACGAATTACCCAAATTTGATCACATTGTCGAATACGAAAAGATAACTCCCCCATTTAACATAGCTAAGCAATTAACCGATTGGAACGAAACATTGGAGATGTTCAACCAAACATACACAGCTGTTAAGAAGCTTGTCGATGATAAAGTAATTTCTAATTGGCATAGAGAAAGACTGTATGAATTGAAGACATCTTATGATGAAGTTTTAAATGATTTCCAAAATCAATTAGAAGTTTTTGAAACTTCAAAGAACCATCAATATAATGAGCTAGTTGCCACGTACCAAAGACGGTTAAGAGTTCGAAAGAGAAGAGAGCAAGAAAAGCTAAAGAAAGAGGCCGAAGAAATGTCCTCTGCCAGTGAAGAATCACAAACTAACATGGAGGAGGAGAACAAATGGGAAGATCCTGCTCATGATGAATTATAGAAGGTAGAAATGAACATAGATCGGAATTTGATAGGCAGTTAGGCTCGTAAAAGCGTCATTGGACGTTTAAATTATCCCTAGTTTGATATTATAACAATCTTCTAGTTGCTGCAATTTTGCCAATAGTTTCTTGCAATCCTTTGTATCCTTACATATGAGGTCCCACGGGCAATCTTTAAATATCTCGATACATTTATCCATGAGCTTATTAGTAGTTTCATTTGATAATTGGTTTTCTCTCTGTAATAATTTAATGTTATCTTTGATGGTAACAATCTTACTTTCAATATTCTCCAATATAAAGTTTTCAACAGTCTGATTTCTAGTGACCCGTTGTTCCATAATAAAATTCTTGATCGAACTGATATGTTCATTAATATTTTGAATCAAAGCAACAATTTTCTTATTGATATATTCCTGTTGTTGGATTTGATATATTAGTCTATAATTTTCCTGTATTAATGAATCTGTCTCTGTCGGTTGTGACTGATTTATATAACTCTCAGATGTCTCTTTGGACACTTCTTGGCTCAATTGATCATACGAGATAGCTGATTGTTTAGCGACTCTTTTACAAAGCAATTCTAACTTATCCGTTTCAAGTCGGCTGGCTCTACACTCTGAAGCTAATATCCCGGTCAAATTTAGTATATATTCAAAATTATCACCACTAAGCTCCTCCATTGCTATCAATTAACCATGCATGCACACTTTTCAAATAATTACAAAGCGTTGTTATAGTTTAACAAACAGGCTACTAATTTCATTAGATATATAGTGTTCCTAAGATAATATCTATTTTAACCATCTTTATTATAGAATATATGAATTACATAGTAAATGTTCGACGAGTCTCAATTTGCAAAGGCTATTTCATAACTGCTTAGCTCGAACGAGCCGTTGAGATACGGCAGGGTTAACAGCTTGTGGGGGTCGAACAACGCGCACTCTTCTTATTAGGGTGACTTGACCTTGTGGAACAGACCTTTGCGTTTGTCGAGAGCTGTTTAAAGCTTCCTGCGCTTGTCTGTTGATCCTTTCAACATTCTGACGTATAGCCTGATGTCTCTGTTGGACGTTTCGGACTCTTTCAAGGACTGCTTGCCCGTGGCGTACTTGTATGGCAGGTACATTTTCTCGATGCTCTACGGGGCGAATATTTGCAGTTTGCGACTCTTGGACATTGGAATCGTGTGCGTAATCCACAGTCCTAACTTCTAACTGTGTGTTCTGATTACAATTTCGTTCATGGTGGCTTGGCGACCGACAGGATGTGCATTTAGCCTCGGCGGTGCTATCATCTTTGTCCAAATCCCTAAGGTTCCTAAGATACTTTTCAATAACATCCAATAATCTAGAAATGTTATTTACATCCTTATTTTGATTCAATAAAGATGATACAGTTCCATAACTAATGACAAAATGTAACAGTTGCCCCTTCAAACAATTTAGAACGTTTTTCACAACTATTTTATTCATCTCCTCTGTTGGTACACATGTTAGTTGCATTCTGTACGTATCGATATCTATTAGTGTTTCAAGTTGAGTTCTAACTTCATCCACATTTGAACAAGTTTCATCAATAATAATAGACCTCCATTTGGCCTCAGTTTTCATTGGAGACCATTCCAAAAGAAACTGTTCATTTAGGTTGCGGATAAATGCACTAGTGGACTTATCGATATGATCCAATTCAATGGTACATGATTTTTTTATAATTTCTTTCAAAATCCTCTCTGTATGAGCAGAGACCTGCTTAGTATCTGATGCTTGAGTAACGTCATCTAACTTCATCGAACGACAAGTTTTCTGCATTTCTTTTATCCATTTAGGTAGCATATCCAAACTATTAAGCATAGTGTCAAATTTAGACAAATTTTGGGGGTTGGAACACTTTTGGATCGCTTTCTCAGGATGGGAAACCGCTGGCGTTTTAGAAAGAGACGTTTCATCAATTGTCACCTGTGCACTTGAATCTAGATCAGAAACAGCATTCATAAGTGTCTTCTTCTTGTTGCTATATTCCCGCTTCGCTCTCAGTTCTTCCAGGTGGTTATATCTGTACATTTTCAATCTCTCTTGGAGATACTTTAACCTCTTCTCCGTATTTTCTATCTCGGCATGGTTTATTTCAACTTCGACAGCCAGTTGAGACAAGTGGGCCGTCTCTTCTCTTATTCTGTGCTCGACAGTTTCAATGAGTGTATCGTAAGCTGAAGCACCATATGCTTCGCTGTTATCTTGTGCTTCAACTTTCCGTACAGGAACTTCATCGGTAGGTCCTTGACTTACCAATCCAATTCGTTTTGAAGTTAAATCAGTAGAAGAATCGGTTCCAAGCATATTGGTCATCTCCAAAAACAGACACTCGTAAATTTATTCGTAGTTGTGCTACGAAAACCTCAACAGCTAAGAGTTTCAAGATCTTTTCGAACTCCTTTATTTGAGTTGATTCATCCGTCTTGGATGATTTATACAGGAACCAGGCAGTGAGGTCAGATGATAACGACACGTTAACAGAGGTGCTTGCTGGGTAACCAATTTATCTTTCTTAGGTTTTAGTAAGAAGCTTAGGAGTTATATCAGTATTATCAGTCAATGAGTATATATATGTTACCACATTAATTGCTTTCGTTTTGCTCTGTGCTGCTTCTTACAACGTCGACTAAGCGTCGGGTAAAGCTTCTTATGACCTAAACTTGGAAGTTCAAATCTGTAAGCCCACGTTTCGTCAGGTAAATGGCATCCTATATATGTTTAGCACTACCCGTATCCCTCGCTGTGCGCCTGGCTCGTCTTAGACACACTCGTTGGGTCTGGGTCTGTAATTTACCGCCATGGTGTACTCAGCGCATCAATTATCCATTCTTTTGGGTTCCACTGATCACGCAAAGCACTGCGATTGAACCTCTTGTAGCATGATCGTCTCGTATTTGCGACAACGCTATAAACAAAAACTGTTCATTGTTCAATTACAAACGCTTTGGTTGGTTCTGTGCGATCTTCTTAGTTCTCAGAACCCATGAGAGTTGATATGCATATTGCCAAAGGTAGTCCATGTAACTAATTTCAAAGTTTTTAGAGATATCGTGGCCAAGGACTTCTATATTCAACACACATGGTTTCAGATCCGTGGCAGCATGCATTTGCTCGTGTTAATATTATAGACATGCAAAACCAGTAATCTAGTATGAAGCGGTGGCTCAATGGTAGAGCTTTCGACTCCAGTTAAATTCTGGTTTTACTCGGAAATTGCAATCGAAGGGTTGCAGGTTCAATTCCTGTCCGTTTCATATTATTTTTTTGATAATTTTTAATTTCAACCCAAATTAACGCAGAGCACGTGAGCATTTTTGCAGCAATCATGCCAGCTCTCAGCTTGCGCTTAATACGCAGGAGTTTGAACACGGAAACCGGTTCTTAGCTTCCTTCATATGTTGTTCTTGGCACGTGACTCCGGACTCTGTTCCAGTGATGGTTCGGTTTATTTGTTCGAGCGCTTTCTCGCTCCAATGTACAAGTAGCACAACCTCGTTTCCATAAGTTTAATCGTCGTTTTCTTAAGAGTGAACCTGTACTGAAGGCTAGTATAAGTGTTTAGTCTTGAAATGACCGAAGAAAGCGAGAAACATCATGCTGATTACACAAATTTCGATGGTAGTGCTGATAAAGAATCGGCATTAGAAATGCTAGTTATGTCATACGAGAGTTTATCACAGGACGAGGACAATTGGGTTTGTAACATGGCGAATGCTGCGTCGTTACTATGGCATGCTTATACCTCGTTAGGCGTTAAAGTGAATTGGACTGGATTTTATGTTACTCAAATGAAGAAAAACTCTAAAGATTTGATCTTGGGACCGTTCCAAGGAAAAGTCGCTTGTCAAACTATTAGTTATGGGAAAGGTGTTTGTGGGACTGCTGCTAGCAGTCAGAAAACTCAACTAGTGAAAGATGTAGAAGAGTTTCCAGGCCATATAGCGTGTGATGGAGACACTAAGAGTGAGATTGTTGTTCCAATCGTTTCGCAAGAGGGAAAAACTTTGGGTGTCATTGATTTAGATTGCTTGGAGTATAACGGATTCGATTCTATGGATCAAAAATATTTAGAACAGCTAGCACAACTAATTGCCAAGACTTGTAAATTTGACTAATAGTTCTTTCGACTCGGATGCACATGAACCCAACTCTGCATGCCAGTGCCAGTAATGTGACTATTCCGTTTGTCTACACATTTTGTCTGTAATTTTGTAAGTAATTTGAATGAGGATTGTATCTGATGGGAGTTGTACTGGTTCATAGGGTTTGGGGCACTTTGTAAGTAGGGCTCATATTTCAAATCGGTTTTTGGAAAAGTGAAAAATTTTTAGTAACTAATTTTGAGCGATGAGCTTCCTTTTACAATAGCTTGAAACTTATTGTCACTTGATTACATTCGATTATCGGTCCATTTAGAAGCTGTGGCAAGTAAAATGGCAAAACAGAAAACCGCAATGAGTGGTTCAAAGCCTGGTAAGGAGATGAAACGGAGATATTCTAAAGGCCAAGACGATGAGCCAGAAGAGTTTACTGTGTCTGGGCTAATTGATGCCGGGTCTGATAGTGACGCAGATAGTAGCTCTGATGAGGAATTTGCCTCAGCCGAAGAAAGAAACAGTTTTATAGGGTTGGATGGCGAGAACGATGGAAGTGCTTCGGATAAAGACAGCGCCGATGAGGATAGTGATGCTGAATTAAATGCATTGTTAGCTGCAGAGGAAGCGTCTGAAGGTGATGAAAGTTTATCTGAAGATGACGATACCCAGTCGATGACCGACAAATTATCAGGAGTCCAGTTGAAGACCATTGCTGATCCAAACATATATACCAAGTTCTCAGATGGTAACCCAAGAGTGATCAAACCGGAGATCAAAGCGACGTATGACAGTGATGACAGTGATGTAGAGACTTCCAACACTGTGGGAAATATTCCTTTGTCATTGTATGATGATATGCCTCATGTTGGTTATGATATTAATGGGAAGCGTATAATGAGACCCGCTAAGGGCTCTGCTTTGGATCAATTGTTAGACCAAATAGAGTTACCTGAAGGGTGGACTGGTTTACTTGATAAAGAATCTGGTGCTAGTTTGAATTTAACTGAAGAAGAATTAGAACTGATTTCTAAGATTGAAAAGAATCAAATTACTGATGATAGTACAAACCTTTACGAACCTTTAGTGGATTGGTTCACTAGACATGAGGAAGTTATGCCTTTAACTGCCATTCCGGAACCCAAGAGAAGATTTGTTCCTTCTAAAAACGAGGCTAAAAGAGTGATGAAGATTGTCAGAGCCATCAGAGAAGGTCGTATTATCCCACCAAATAAATTAAAAGAGATTAGAGATGCTGAGAAAAAAGAACAACATAATTATGATTTATGGGGTGATTCTATGGAAACTAATGATCATGTTATGAATCTAAGAGCACCTAAATTAGCACCTCCTACTAACGAAGAAAGTTATAATCCCCCTGAAGAGTATTTATTGAATGATAAAGAAAAGGAAGCTTGGGAGAATACTGAGCCAAGTGAGAGAGAGAGAAATTTTGTACCTCAACAGTATGGTGCCTTAAGGAAGATTCCTGGTTACACAGAAAATATCAGGGAAAGATTTGAACGGTCTCTTGATTTGTACTTAGCTCCAAGAGTCCGCAAGAATAAATTAAACATTGATCCAGAATCTTTAATCCCAGAATTACCATCCCCCAAGGACCTAAGACCATTTCCTATCATTTGTTCTACGATCTTTAAAGGACATAAGGGTAAAATTAGAAGTTTGTCGATTGACCCTACTGGATTATGGCTTGCCACTGGATCTGATGATGGCAGTGTCAGGGTTTGGGAAATCTTAACAGGGAGAGAAGTTTATCGTGTTAATGTAATTGATAGAGAGGAAAACAGCGAAGATACGATCAACTGTCTGGAATGGAATCCCGATGGCTCTACAGGTATTTTAGCTGTTGCCGTAGCAGAGACTGTCTTGCTGATTGTGCCACCTATCTTTGGTTATGATATCGAGAATAATGGTAAGACTAAAATCGAAAATGGGTATGGCTTTGACACTTTTGGTACTGTTAAGAAATCCAGTTTGAATGTTGGAAGCTCAGACGATGAGGAGTCTACCACGAAACCTATTGCGTCTAAGAAGAGTTTTGCCGAATGGAATAAACCAACCCAAACAGATATTTCTAAAGATATCTGTATTACAATCACATGTAAGAAGACAGTGAAAAGGTTGTCATGGCATAGAAAGGGTGACTATTTTGTCACTGTACAGCCAGATTCTGCTAACACAGCAGTTTTGATCCATCAATTATCCAAGCATTTAACTCAATCACCATTCAGAAAATCCAAAGGTATTATCATGGACGCTAAATTCCATCCTTTCAAACCGGAGCTATTTGTTTGTTCTCAAAGATACGTGAGGATTTACGATCTTTCCAAACAAGTACTTGTGAAAAAATTACTTCCAGGCGCACGTTGGTTGTCAAAGATTGACATCCACCCCAGAGGTGATAACGTTATCGCTTCGTCCTTTGATAAGAGAGTAATATGGCATGATTTGGACCTGTCGAGCACGCCATTCAAGACGTTAAGGTATCATGATAAAGCTGTGAGAGACGTTTGCTTTCATAAGAGGTTGCCTTTGTTTAGTTCTGCTTCAGATGATGGCTCTGTACACATCTTTCATGCCACAGTATATGATGATATGATGAAAAACCCAATGATCGTGCCTTTAAAGAAATTGACTGGCCACAAGACAGTCAACAGTTTAGGGGTTCTAGACGCAGTTTGGCATCCAAGAGAAGCGTGGTTGTTCACATCTGGCGCAGACGGTACGGCAAGACTATGGACTACGTAGACAGTGTGAACTCGATTGAGAGAATTTACCACACTCCACATGTATCCTACTTTTCTGTGTAGACTTCTTGTATATTAGCATATCTTAAAAAATGATCACAATATCACAATGTTATTCGTTCTCGCTTGTTATTATTGTTAGAGTTAAAAAAAAGCTTCTAGAAGACACAGTTTTTGCTGCTGGATCTCGAGCCTGTAAAACTTTAAAGCACACGCCTGCACTAAATTAAAAAAAAAATAAAAAATAAAAAAAAAGAAGCCACCCTTTTCGCTTTGAGATTTCACAGAAAGTCTCTTACAGATTATGCAACCTGCGGTTCTTTTTTCTTATGTCAGCCAGGTGCAAGAGAAGCTTCGGTGTGGCCACAAATTGAGCTTTCTCCGTGTCTTCGCAGGTGCACATCAACTGTGGGATAAACTGTGGTGGCTCACATTCAAAAAGCGTTTACCATAACCTCTGGACTGTGAATTGGTCTCATATATAATGATAGCGCTCTCATACTGTTTGTTTCTCCGCACATATTTATCTCTATCATACTAAAGTAAGCTATATATAAAATAGCGCAAATGAGCCAAATTACAGATATATTTTACAAGAAGAAGCACCAAACACAACTCATGGAAGAGCAATTACAGAGCTACGAGATCAGCAGTGTTTTCTACAGTCATAGTTCGGGTCAAGAAGAAACTGAAGAGGATCTTGAAGCCGACGACTGCATTGTGGATTTGAATTCAGGGTCCCTCAAGCCGGTGAATTTGAGAACGTACGCGATGTTACACGATGTTACCATTTCTTTCAACGGTCTGTAAATCTTGCACAGACAGCAATCATAGCATGGCACAACCATAGGTACTTGGCAGATGACCATCGATACCAGACGCGCTAACCAATGTCATTTTCTGCCAACGTCCACTGTGGAACTGCTCAACATCTCATAGTACAATATAATATAGCATTTTATACGAACTTTTATTTCAGGGTAATATTTGTAACTAGTCATTTTGAACGACTTATTTTTTGGCAAAGGAACGCAATTTTAGCGATTTGAATTATTAGTACTGCTCTAAACATCTGTTTAGATGTGTTATTTATAATGGCTACAAAGGCGGTATACTCTCTCCTATCGGCGCTGTAAAGGTGTGTTAGTGCTTCTGAGAATTGTTTTAAAAGTTCTTACGAGATGTTTGGGAGCGGAGGGTTTAAGACTAACCAAGGTTTTGGTTCTGGAAGTGGGTCTACTTTTGGATCACAGCAGCAGGCAAACAACGGGCAGACGTCGACTTTTGGGATGAATAATGCTCAGAGTGGTTTTGGCGGGTTTGCATCTTCAAACACTAACCCTACGTCGATGTTTGGAGCCAATTCTGCTGGTACACAACCGAATTCAGGTGGATTATTTGGCAATTCTTCTAATGCATCGAATTCTCCATTCGGATCATTGAATAAGCCAGCCAATTCTTTAGGCTCTAACTTTGGTATGAACTCAACTGCCAGCTCTAATGCCACCGGATTTGGGAATAACATGTTTGGTAATAACACTTCCGTGACAAATAATGGTATGAATACTACGAACACTTTTGGACAGCAGCAGACTACAAACCCACTTTTTGGAAACAGTAACCCTACATCGGGATCTAGTATGTTTGGACAACCACAGACGAATTCCGCAGGATTTGGAGCGAGTGTAGGCCAACAGCAACAAACTGGGAATTCAATTTTCGGTAACAATACTGGTAATACACCAGGATCTGCAGGTTCCGGATTCGGATCATTTAACAGCAATAATACCAACAGCGGGATGTTTGGCCAGCAACCATCGCAGCAACCACTTGGTGGGTTATTTGGTTCTCAAAACAAGACAATAGGCTCACTCGGTAGCACAAACCAGGGTGGATCTAATCTTGGAAGTGGTAGCTTGTTTGGAACTAAACCTGCAAGCACTAATTTATTTGGCCAAAATAACAGTTTTGCTACTAATAATAGCAATCCGGCAAGTGGAGGTCTCTTTGGTAGCCAAACTGGGAATCAAAATGGTTCATTATTTGGACAACAGCCAAATCAAAGTGCTGGTGGATTATTTGGTCAAAATTCAAATACTTTAGGTCAACAGAGTAATACTGGTAACGCTTTTGGAACACAAAGTAATAACACCTCACTATTTGGGAACAGAGCACCAACATCCACAGGGCTATTCGGTAATACAAATAGCCAACAACAGGCGGCAGGAGGTCTGTTTGGACAGCAACCCAATTCTATTACAGGCGGAGGCTTATTTGGACAGAATAATGCTCAACAGCAGCAGCAACAACAACAACAACCAAATAGCGGTCTTTTTGGGCAAAGCAATACTCAAAACGCCGGCATGTTTGGCCAAACAACCCCACAAGCACCGCAACAAGGCGGTATATTTGGGAATAAGCCAGCAACAACCGGTTTATTTGGTATGAATGCAAACACTAGTAATCAACCTGGTATGTTTAGTAATAATACACAACAGCCTACAATAGGTGCAAATAATACTGCTGGTGGAAGTGGATTGTTTGGGAATAAGCCTGTTGCTGGTGGAGCCTCTCTATTTGGAAATACTGCAACTTCACAAGGTGGTTTAGGAAGTAATACTACAGGTGGTCTATTTAACAATAATCAAGCAGGCACAACAGGAAATACTGGATTGTTTGGAAATACCAACAACTCAGCTGTCCCTGCCATAGGCCAACCTTCTGGAGGATTATTTGGTCAGAACCAAGGTGCTAGAACTAATCCAAGTTTAGCAGCTCCTTCGAATACTGGTAGTTTATTTGGTGGGAATGCATCTAGTACTTTAGGTACACTTAATAAGCCTGGTGGTTTATTTGGGAATAAAATTAATGCACCCCAACAAACTCCTGGAACTAGTGGAATAGCAACTGGAGGAGGAGGACTTTTTGGTACCAAACCTTTAGGTGCTTCAACAACAAATACTGGAGGCGGATTGTTTGGGAACTCCACTTTGAATAACAACTCTTTACTTGGTGGGAATTCTACCCTTGGTGCCAAACCTTTGACTGGATCCGCGGGTTTGTTTGGCTCTTCAGGGCTCTCGCAAACTAACCATACCATGGGCTCAACGTTACAAAATGGACAAAATACTATGTTGCAGAATAGTTTGAACAGTAATCAAACGCAGCCTTCGAGTCAAACTGCAACTAACGGCGATCTTTTTATCAAATTAGACATGCCTCTATCAATTACAGAACCTAAAAATTCTTTGAGTGGAGCTATGTCTCGTGATTTGAAAAAAAGGACTAGTTTGATTCATTCCTATAAGGCAGCGCCTAGATCTTTGTTCACTTCAAGAAGATTACAAAGTTCTCTTGATAGCACTGCTGTTACTACTAGAGTAACACATTCCTCGCAACCTTTGGATGGTAATATTGAAAGGCATGAATCGATTCCTGGTGGTGGTGAAGGGGGGCATTCTATAGTTGATGCATCTAGTTCTGATAAAAGCATCAGTCGGGGAGATAAAACATCTTCTAAACCACTGTTTAGTCCCGATAAGCAATTATTCAAGCATTTGATAATTAAAAAGCAACCATCGGAACTTTCCACCACATTGGAAACATTAGAGAACCCCACTGTCAAAAGAATCAGTTTTTCTAAGCCTACATCGAAGAGTGAAAACGATAACTCTCGTATGAGCACATCCTTAGAGAGTACGCCAACTACACAAAAAGTGTCCCAGACAGCTTCTTCTTCAATGGATGCTGTAAATCGTCCAATCACACCAATATCATCTAGTGAGTCGATACGCGAAAAGCAATCCAAACCAGCTTTATTTCCACATTACTTAAATGATGATATATCATTTGATGATGGATATTATATTTCTCCTTCATTAGAGACTTTAAGATCCAAAAACTCCATTGATTTAAGATCTGTAAAGGATTTAGTTATCGGACATAAAGAATTTGGTAAAGTCGAATTTTTGGAACCTGTAGACTTAACACAATCACCAATTGATTCTATTTGTGGTGGAATTATCATATTTCAAAATAAGACCTTCTGTGCGTACCCAAACCCGCCTAAGAAACCTGAACTTGGTGAAGGTTTGAACGTCAAGGCTAGAGTAGCATTATACAATTGTTTCCCACGTCTAAGAGACAGTGGTAAGCCAATCACTGATCCAGACCATATCCATGTCATTAGGCATATCAAGAAATTACAGCAAGGTGTGGAAAATCATTTCGAGCATTATGACCCTAAGACGGGGACATACATTTTTACCGTTGACCATATAGCTTAATATATAGACTTCTTGGACTTTAATTGTGATAGACGTTATTTATTGTAGCTTCACTTCCCAAATCATACTTAGTAAGAATGGAGGATCTGATTTGCTACACATAAGTAAAAATACAGAGAAGCAAAAAATGCCACCTCCTAGAATCGAACCAGGGTTTCATCGGCCACAACGATGTGTACTAACCACTATACTAAGATGGCATATAATAATTCTTGAGAGATAATTGCTACTATATATGCCAAAGCAGCTCATTAAGATGTAATATAAAGGTATTGAACGAAATATGTTGGGTAACGAATTTATCTTTCTTAGATTTTAGTAAGAAGCTCAGGAGTTAGATCAATATTATCAGTCAATGAGTATATATGTTACGACATTAATTGCTTTCGTTTTGCTCTATACTGCTTCTTACAACGTCGGCTAAGCGTCGGGTAAAGAGTCTAATGAAGAAATATGCAAGTCAAATTTACACTGAACACTTTTCACCAAACGAAACGGCCTCTTGGACATGTTCAACCGTATTTCCATTCTTACATCTCATCCGGCTCATCTTAGACACACTCATTGGGTATGGATCTGTAATTTACGGCCATGGTGTACTCAGCGCATCAATTATCCATTCTTTCGGGTTCCACTGATCACGCAACAGCACTGCGATTGAACCTCTTGTAGCATGATCGTCTCGTATTTGCGACAACGCTATAAACAAACTGTGTATTGTTCAATTACAAACGCTTCGGTTGGTTCTGCGCGATCTTCTTAGTTCTCAGAACCCATGAGAAGTGATATGCATATTGCCAAAGGTAGTCCATGTAACTAATTTCAAAGTTTTCAGAGATATCATGGCCAAGGGCTGACATGTCCAATAAATTACATTCAATAGGAGGAAAAAGTTAGTGCCTTGATTTCTTATTCTAAAAACGATAGATATATCTACGATTCTCTTGCTAAATCCCAAAGCAAATCTTCTGTGATTTTTACAGTATTTCCTTGCTTAGAATATTTAGCTTCCAACTCCTTTCTTAGTCTCTTATTCTTTTCGTATAACCATCGCATATAATTAATAGTCTTCATATAAATAATCATCTCTGATCTTCCCTCATACTCCTGTAAATCCGGTACCATATTAACCAACTCATCATAGATAGAACGAACTAGCTCACGCCTTTTTTTCTCTGAAATAACATGATTTTTCCTTATCTGGTCCTCAGTCAAAGTATGTAATTTCTTGGCTCTAGGCTTTCTGACTTTCTTTTCATTTTCCATAGATGTAACACCATCATTTTGAGTCAATTCCCGTATTTGTAACATAGCTTTGGACACTAGCATATTGTTTGATGGGCCATTCTCCATGGATTGGTTCTGGCTTTCAGCGTTGCTGGCATGAGTGTCAGGCATCTTTCAAATTCCAATCTCAACTCGACTATCAAATTTTCCAAACTGTTAGTAATATTCACAGAATTTCTGGAGTACACTCAGCCTCTTCGTTGTGGACAACTATTAGTTCTCACGCCCGAGACTCGCGGTGCGATATTCAAGAGCTGATCCATTAAATATTTCAAATGTCAGCATCCTATGTATTTCTTATTGAAATTAATGCTACGTAACTCTTAACCATAAAAACTAATTATCACTAGTTGAGAATAAGAATCAGTAACAACTGACTGTTGATTCATTATCAAAAGGCCTTCTCGCGTGTACCTGTGTGTGTGTAGGTTTGCCATTACGACAAAGTCAATTGAGTTAATTCTGATACGAGAATGAGGTTAAATTCTAAGTTTTTGGACATTAATGTTCCTGACAATCTGTTGCATTTCAACGAAATGCCAGAAGGTACGAGATGGTTAGTTGCTCTTTATATTGTCCTTACCACAACTCTCTTTGTTGTACGGTACAATGGGCTCAGTGGTAATGGTTTTATAGGTTCATTGAACGATTACAATAGCCCTGTACTTCAATTGATTCCTTCTAAAGTGTTTAAATTTCCTGTATCGTTGGTCTTGTCCAATTTGATAGATTTCCAAATCTGGAAGATCTTTTTGACTTTGATCAACTTGATAATTGGTGGTACTTTCATTGAACGTACTTGGGGGTCTTCGACCGAATTGTTTAAATTCACCCTTGGTGTAGGTACTGTGATTAATATTGTCATTGCTTTCTTCACAATCTTACTCTCAAATGTATTTGATGCAATTGATACTGGCAATGCCATTGAGGGTAATTACGTTGTTTTGATTGGGTTTTCAATTGTTTATAAGCAATTGTTACCAGAAACTACAATCATCGACTTCAAGTTCCCACTGACAAAAAATTTCAGGTTTAAACTGTTACCAATCTTTCTACTATGCTTCATGACTGTGGTAGAGTTCATCATTTACAGAAACATTGCCCACTTATTAGGAATTTGGTCATCTTTCTTTATTTGTTGGACTTATTTAAGATTTTTTCAAGTGTTACCGGTATTCACTGCATCCAATGTTTCGACTCCAGAAGATATTGAAGCAGGAAATACCAATCCAACGCAAGCAGGAACTGTGGCTAATGTAAAAGGTGATGCGTCCGACACTTTCCAATTGATTTATTTCTTCCCTGATAAGATTAAACCAATCTTAAGACCTGTGTTTAACTTCGTTTACAAAATTGTTTGCTTAGATTTGCAATTGATCACACCTTTCCAAACTGAAGACATTGATAAAGGTAACTCTATCGCCCAACAGCGTGGTGCCAAAGAAGTAAATTCAGGTTCCGTAGAAGATAGAAGAAGACAATTGGCATTACAAGTGCTACAAGAGCGTTCAACTTGAAAATAAAATTTTGTAACCTATCAACAGCTATTTTCGACTACAGCTACTGGCTTGCACTATATACAGGTACGTACTGACTCGTTCATTCAATGGCTTTCTTCTCTAATCAGGCGTTTAGAATTGGTATCTGACATATAATGCACGTGACCCCATCTTATTTTCTTACCATCAAAAATCTATTCAGAAATCAATATTTTCCACTACCAAGAATTGCATTGTTATTTGGTAATTAGTACACCAATAAGTGTAACTGTGTAGTGGTTGCTATATTAATTTTGTTTTCAGAACGTTAGAGTTACTATTCTGACGGAAAATCTGGCGAAAATAGCTTAGTTTTAGTGGGAAATGGCACCAATTCGATTAGACAGTATCTTAATCATTTATCCCAAATCGAGGACCACTTTAGTTCAATTTGGGTTAAACGATGAGACGTTTATGTATCCTGAGATAGAGGTACCCACACGTATTTATAGGTCAAAGCATAACTCTTCTCAGTATTTTAGTTCATTAGAAGGTAACGAAGCGGAGGATTTAGAAGAAGTGGCACCTATTGTTGACGGTGATATTGTAGACATATACGCATTTCTTCAATTCATAAAGTTACTATATGGGTCTGTGCTGTACACTAGATCTAAAGACAAACCTAGTGCTTTTGATATGGAGTTATCCAATATTCCTATCACATTATTGAAAAATCATATATGGTCACAAGAACATTGTGAACTCATCACTCAATTTCTCTTTGAAGAGTTGCAAATACACAATTTCAGTATGCTATCTGTTGGCATGGCTGCCACATATGCAATGGTTTCACAAGCAAATTCATTGGTGATAGATATTGGAACGAATCATACTGATTTAATCCCCATCGTTGATTACGCTCCTTTGACTCATTTAATTAATAGGATACCTATAGGTGGTGATTCGATAAATAAGAACTTGAAATCGATGTTGCCATTTAACTCCAGTCCATGGAATGGAGATGAAAGCTTAATAGAAGCATTAAAAAGGTCTGATATCTTTGAAGTAGTCACTGATGTAAACATTAAGAAATTTCACTCGCTAGACGATGAGTCCTTAATAGATGAAGAGCCATTGGAAGGTACAATTAATATTGCTGATATTGTCACTTCTGGACGTGACACTAGAGAGATCTTAGAAGAAAGAGAACAGAAGAAGAAGCAGAAAAATGCTGATATACCAAATTCAGATCGTGAAACAAATAGTTTCATAAACCCAAAGACTGGGGAGTCAATAAATGTTGGGAAGCAGAGATTTCAGGGCTGTGATGAGCTAATTAATAAGATTTCTAAGAACGTAGGATATACCTTGAGCCAAGTCGATGATTTAAATAAATTAAGAAACGTTTGGGATAATATTATCATAACTGGAGCTACGAGTTCCATAAAGGGATTTAAAGATGCTATTTTATTTACATTACTTGCAGATCATTTAGTAGCAGAACCGGAGGAAGAAAGAGTAGAGCGTGAACAAAAAGTCTTGGAATCATTACCTGCTTATAAGAAGAATAAAAATAAATTTATGAGCGGAAGTACTGTAGTGCCTCCGATAGAATATGCACAAGTTCCAACTTCAATTAAGTTAACCAAATATCCTGAATATTTCCCCGAATGGAAGAAGCGTGGATATGGGGAAATGCCTTTCCTTGGTGCTCAAATATTATCGAAACAAATATTTACGCATACAAGAGATGTCATGTATATGACTAAAGAGAAATATGATGAATTAGGTCCTACTTGCTTGTGGGATAATGAACTTTAAGTTTTTCGGTAGAAATCTAATAAACTTTTGTTTCTTAACTGGATATTATTGATTAAGAATATTATTGTTCTTCTTATGTATCATATGTAATTATCGTCATTATTTGAATAGAGTGCACTATCTTATGAGCTTTTCTTGCCTTTTGTTTCGTATTCTGTGTAATTTAAGTATTCCTTGATTTGGTCTAATGTGTCAGTAGACTGATTGTATTCCTGGCTTGTTTTTAGATATTGTCTTAAATTATAGGTATTTTTCGACGTACTTAATCTTGTATTACTAATCACTCTTTTCTCGTTTGAATTAATAGTTTCGCTATTGACATTATTCAGAAAGCTTGGTTCATTTACCTGAAGTTCGATTGCTGAAAGAGCATTTGAACTTAGTGAGTTCGACACCAATTCGTTTTCTGATGACGTCGAAAAGAAGTCTTTCACAGGAATAGGTTGATCATCTGATTCTAATGATAGGCTCGATGATTTGCTGGAATTTGTTACTTCAACCTTATTATAGCTTTCTACAAAAGGAAGTTGCGACTCATTTGCGTTTGGCAATGTCTTTGTGGGTTCATGCGCATGTGGTAAGTATCCCATTGTTTTTTTATGAGTTTGTGAGTCTTTTCTCAAGACAGCTTTTTTCTTTTTTGATGTGAAGAGTCTGTTCCAGATACTTTTCTTTTCTTTTGAAACCATTGTGTTTGTTTCCATTGTTGATCTAAGCTTCACGTTTAACAATTGAGCAAGCTCTTTCCCTGAGCTTCTTAATGAAACGTTTTTATGCAATAAGTGATTAACTATTAAATCATCTAGTTCAGATTCATTTGAATTGGATTTTAAAGGCTGGACTCTTATTAACTTATAAGTATCAAACTCATTTTCACCAACAAATGGTAACTTGTTATGTAAGAGGCCATACATTGTAACCCCCAATGACCAGGTATCAATTTTAAAAGGTTCAACTTTTGGAGGTGGAGAATTGAAATCAAAATTACATAATTCTGGTGGGATGAAGGCAGGCGTACCTACAATTTTTTGTAACTCAGAGTCAAATATCTTATTGACAATTTTTGTCGTCTTAAATGGAAGATATGATGGGACCATCAAACTACAACCAAAATCAGACAGTTTCAATGAATGATCCCTCGAATTGACTAAGATATTAGATGGTTTAAGATCTCTATGTACAATTCCATTTTTTTGCAAAAATAAAATCGCATTAGTAAGATCATCTAGGATCTTTCTTACTATGGTAAATAAATTCAAATTTCCTCGTCTTTCTAGCGGAAATAAAGCTAACCACTGTGGCAAAATTTCGTTGATAGAGTTTCTTTGCCATTGTAGTTCTCCCAAATCACAATATTCAAAGATTGACCACGCATCTGTACTTGTAGATAGGTCGTAAGTAAACCAATATTGTACCAACTGAGGACATTTTGTGGATTGATTCATATAGTGATTCATAATAAAGATTTCCCATCTTAACTTTTCCACATTTATCTTCATTGCCACTTGTTCGCTATTGACGTTTAACCACCATTCATGGTCTCCAACGAAGTTATCTCTCCACCAATTGAGTTGCCGAAGGATATGGTTAGTACCAATATTTTTAGTTCGAGTCCCACCTTTCTTTGAAATTTGCTTCACAGCTACGTAATTACCATCTTTAGTGACACCTCGGTAAACTGTACCAAATTGGCCCTGGCCAATTCTTTCTATTAACTTATAATCCTGTGAGACGTGGCTGGGTACAATATTACCAACGAGAGGCACGCTAATATCTTTAGAGTAACTTTGTATAAAATCATTAAACGTTTGTAGGAAATTCCTGTTATGTTGAGTGGGAATCGAGAAGGAATCAATAGCCAATAAACTTGGTACCTCTTGGGACATACGAAAATCTGAGACAAGTTTGTTCACGGTTTATTCATCCAGAATTTGTTGTACGTTAATGACATGAGTTTATATATAATTGTTGTATAAAGGAAAAGTTATCCATTTATATAGCAATAAAGATATTACTTTATACCAAGATCATGAGAGTTATGTTAATGGAAAACTGTGATAACATGTTTATAAAAGCTAGAAATCTCCATGTTTCTTATGAGTCTTCAAATGCTGTGAAAGGTTATCGCTCCTACTAAATTTTTTATCGCAAAGAACACAAGGGAATGGCCTCTCGTTAGAGTGAACAGATCTGAAATGTCTTTTCAAATGTTCACTTCTTCTAAATGCTTTATCACATTCGCTGCATTTGAATGGTTTATCGTCTATGTTTGATAGTGACGGTGTGGTGGAAGTATTCCTTGCTGTTAGGTTTGGCGCGATTAATTTGCTATGAGTATCATTCTTGGTTATCAAGTGAGTGTTTGTATAATGGTCATTGATTGGTGTCACGACGCCTATATGAGATTTCCTTCTCCTTGAATTTAGATGTTGATGATTATGGAAACTGTTCAACGGTCTCGTGGGGTTTACAGTGGAAAAAGATTGCCTCTTAGTCACTTTAATCTCGTGTGGGACAATATCCATCGTGGAGAAGGGCAAATTATTTTGTCCACTCAATATTGGTATATTTGAAGTTATTACATTTGTAGAGTTCATAAATAATGGATCATTGAACACCATTGCTGGTTCTACAAATTTTTCTAAGTCTGCGAGTCCCTTAGGTTGATTCAGATCTTCGTCCATTAACGCAGAAGAACTAAAGTCTGTGTTGTCATCTGACAACAAAGCAAAATCATCTTCGATCTGCTGTAAATCAATGGAATCCAGCTCCACTGGAGTCTCATCATTCGAGACTTGATGGTCCGTTGTTAAACTTGAAGGTTTAGCCGTCAAAGGGGGCGAAATGGGTGTCTTAGCCTTCATCTTATCGTAATTCCAAATGTCCACCTGATAAGAAATTGACTGCCTACTGTTATTAATACTACTTATCGCTGAATGGAATTCATTAGTGACAAACTCATCCAATAAATTATTAATCTGTGTCGAGTCATTTTTCAAAGATTGGAACTCAACAGGGCCTGTGGAATCCATTTCAACCGGTGTCGGCGAAGTCTCGTCAAATAATTGAGTTGAGTGATGAGTCACATTAAGACTCAAATTCAGATTACTATTGTTTGCAGTATTCAATTTAGTCACAGAAGAACTTGATAATGAAGGTGTTTGGACCATCTTATCATCCAACATCGTGTAATCCATCTCAAGCAAAGAGTCATTACTTGGTTCGAACCCGAGCGAAAAATCTGCATCCATAGCGCAATCCAAGCGTTTAGTGTTTTCTCCTGAGAAAACAAAGAAATACACAATAAACGTTGCAACACACTCAACTTTGTTTCACTGATATTTATATACTATATTATATACTTTACTAGACAAGTATCCGAATTGACCTGTCGGGTTCACAAGAGGAAACAGCACTCAGATACCAGCGTCGAGCACACGAGATTACCACGCAGGTGCGTACATCGCAATAGACGCAGTAACACATGTAGTTGGTAGATGCAGTCTATAACGCAGGTTAAAAATGTTTAGGCTCAAGTTGACAGTGTGTCTAAAAATTTCTTAGCAGTGGTCACCCAGTAGAAAACACTGATGAGCGACTTTTTGCGTTGCTTCTACGGTACAAAATCCTGCCTAATCCGGAGATTAGCTTTTTGGGCCGTTCGCCCAATGCGGGATGGGGGGTTCAAACCCGCCATACTGCATGGACAACACCTAACATTTCTGAAAGGCTCGGGTGCCGACAACGCATGCGTCGGCGGGCACTGAGCCCCAAAGCATGGTGGGTACTGGACTCCCACGCGCGGCGGGGTGGACTACGCCGGCTCGCAAGCCCCAAGCTACCCGGGGGAGAAACAGCAGGTAACGGGACAAGCCCTCGATTTTGAGCCCTTGTCTGCCTGTGACTTGCGGAGGTTGTGCTTGTGTTGCAACGCGGGTAATCCTTTGCAGTGGCAAATCTCGGTACAGCGGTTTTTCCGAAAGAGAAATGCATCATGCGCTGCTGTGCAGAAGCTACTGTACGGTTAAGAGAAGTTTCTGCCCTGCGGGAGAACCGTCCGCACGACGTGAAGGGCAATGGCAAGCGAGTTATGAAGCGGTTCCACCCTCCTTCCCCTAGCCCCGGACTATGCTGGCAGCCTTTCCGCGGAACACAATTTTCCTCTTGCGACCAACGGTTATATGCTAGAGCGACCCATCTGCCTCTACGACTGCGGATAATCAGAAGCTTAAAACCTACACTCTTTGACGCTGAGTCTTGCCCTCATTCGGACACGTTTACCGAAGCAGATCCTCTCCATTCAGAAACATTACCCTGCCTCCAAGACTTTGGCTTACCCAACAGGAAAATAAAATTTTTAATAGCATGCACGTGATTATCACGTGTATATAAGTAAACGTGTTTATCGCTTTAGACGAAATGTTAACTGAAAAAATTGGATTGGAACAAAACAGTGCTAATGTGTCCTAATCATGTTATCACGTCGACTTACTAAAACCACTTCTCATTGCTTTTTGGGGTGCAAACCGACTGTTCTTTCCACTAGGCACTCATAACAATGCAAGGTGGGATTCGGAGAAAGAAGGATCTTCTTCCACGCTACAAACATGGGAACCAAAGAGGAAGATCTTTTTTAACGACACCGATGAAGAAAGTGTTAGCATATTTTGGTTTTCTAGTACTGCTTTATTTAGGTATGAACTATGCTTACTCCGACTTGAATAAGATTCCTAATTTTGAGTTAGAAAAAGTTGGGCCTGAGATCCCTCCAGATATGAATTTAAATGCGAATCTGAATAAAGATACGCAAAATCAGATTGGCCAAAGTGATGATGATACTAGTACAGAAGAATACTTGAACGAGATCAAAGAGGATAATAAAAGAAAAAAAACCGGGGTTAAGCCAGATAACAATGTCAAGAAACCATCACAGCAAGAAAACTTGGATGAGGATCAAGACGAACAATTTGATGAGGAAGTTGAGAAGAAACCGTCAAAGAAAAAAATTCCGAAAGATAAATTCAATAATGAAGTAGCTAAGCAGCAGGAAACCAAAAACCTAGGTAATGATTTGAAACCACAAGTGGATGCTACTGATAAGCAGCCAAAGAAGTCCGCAAAGAAGAATGATGTGTCGGGGACTAAACCTATGACTAATAAGAAAAAAACAGATGAAGATACTGATATGGAAAATACACTGGATACAGAATCAGATAGTGAAAAACCTTCCACGGGGTCTACAAAGGGATCTACAAAGGGGTCTACAAAGGGGTCTACCAAAGGAGCCACAAAAGAGCCCACCAAAGAAGCCACCAAAGAATCCATGGAGGAACTCACGAAAGGAACTGCGAAAGGAACCGTAAAGGAAACCACAAATAGTAAGACAAAGGGTAAGACGAAAGGAGCTGCCAATTCGAAAGAAAATAATAAATCGAAGAAAAATGCACCAACAAAGGAGGAGAAAGCGCCAAATGATAGAATTACTGACGAAGAAGATGAATTTAATGAGAATTAATTAACGTAAAAGATATTTACATAATAAAATAATTAGTTATACATCAAATTTTTTCTTAGTATATATGTAAGCAATGTATGCCAAGCTTAACATACCAACAAGAATACCCATGAACCACCTTAAAGATTCTTCAAATTGCCCAGGTACTATTACATTCATACCCCATAGACCAGTGATTACATTCATAGGTAACACGATAGTACCTAAAATAGTGATTTTTCCAAGTACGTCATTCATATCGTTATTCACTTTTGTCATATCGATATTGATTTGTGCCAAATAATTTGAATGAGATCTACTTAGCAACTTTTCGTAATGGTTTAAAGATGACACCATGGTAATTATATGATCTTGAATATCATCAAGATACATTCCAATTTCGGCCTGCGAGATTGTGGAATAATCTGCTCCCATTTGACCATTGTACCGTTTAGCAAACCCTTTAATCACATCAGCCTTAGCACCTAATAATCGTAAGATCGACATGACACGTTTACGACATTCACCTATCCGACGAAGCATATCACCTTTCTTCTTCCATCCGATAATATTAGCATTGAAAGAAGATGAGGACGATGAAGATGACGAGGAGGACGATGAAGATGAAGTGGATGTAGAAGACTTACTTCTGCCAGATTTAGAAGAACCTGAATGGTCAGAGAAAATACTTCGTCCAGAAGTTCTGTCAAATATATTAGAAACCCTCCTAGAATAGAACGACGCATTATCACGCCTTCCATTACCTTGTGCTTGATGGTCTTTATCCCTAGAAAATTCAGAGTCGCTAGAATCCCAATCAGAATCGCTGGAATCACTGGAATCATCGTGATGCATTTTCAAAATCGCATCTTCTATTTCGTAAACTTCATCCTCTATCAATTCTATCATGGGGCCAAATGCGTCTGTGATATCATCGATTAAAGCGTAAGCAATCCAATCAGATGTAACATTTAAGTAATCTTTTAAAAGCCTTGCTCTTCTTCTCACATTTATCGGATGAGGAGTAGGAGCAAAATGGAAAGTTAAGACACCCGTTCTAAACACGATGATATAAACATTCAAAGGTTCCAATTCCCCTGCCCTAGGCTGGTGTCTATCACCTGACTTTCTCTTGAACCTTTCCTTTTCCTCCTTTCTCTTCTTGGTTAATAAATGCCTACGTTTTCTACTTGATGTTAACAGTGACTCTAAATTGTTAACTGATCCGTTAATACTACCGTTACCGCTTCCATTACCATCACTAGAAGCATTTTTTTTGCTACTGCCGAAAAAATGCTTTAACCAATTTGGCTTCAATCTTGACTTATTACCAAAATCTTCATTATAGACTGATTCTGCTTTCTCTCTCTTCTTCCGAGTATGTTTCTCAGCTACTATATCGAAACTTCTAAAGCAGATGAGATAATAATCTTTGAACAACTCAACTTTTTCCCTAATTTCTCCCAAAAAAATATCTTCTGTCGTTAAAGGATGAATTCCGAAGGCTTTACTTAGAACTTTCATTTCTTCTTCAGTTGGATTTACCACATCTAACCAAAATGGTGGAATGTCAAAAAGATCATTACTGAAGAATCTAGCCATATTGGAGGAGGATAGGTTGGATGCATTTTTGTTTAAAAGATTTTGATGTAAATTTGCATTTGAATTGGTAGTAGAATGCCCCGGGTGTAGTCCGCCTATATTGTCATTAAAGTTAACACTTTGGCCAGTTAGTGCAGATGGAATTGGATGTAATGTTCCATTTGTAGTGGTTCCCTTGGGGCTCACTGATGTTAATCTATTAGTAATGTCCTCTCTACTTGAATGTCCATCGTTCGGTTTTCTCATGGCGTTATCTCCATTAACGGCTCCTTCAGGGGAGTCACTCTGTGTATAAACAGAGCTAACAAAGAGATCTTCAAATTTTTGTCCTGGTTGTAGTAAACCTGAGATAGTGGGCGAGTGTACTGTGGAATCTAAGTCAATTCTGAAATACGTAAAGCGAAAATGTTCAGGGTTGTTTGATATAATATGTTGAGGGTAGGTTATATTCCTACCAACTAACAAGTTATCTTGCATTGTCATTCGTGCATCCCCATTCAAATTGGCTCCTAGTTTGCTGGGATGTCTTTGTTGCAGTAGATGCCAAGGTGCAATTTTTTTAGGTCTTAATCTGCCGAGACGATCTTTCTTATCTAGATGTTCGGTTTCGTTAACTTTCCTGTTACCTAACTCTGGGACGTCTATGTTTGTCACGATTGGATGAGAGAAAAGAATAGAGTCCTTATTGTTCTTTGTTCCAAGCAGAGGGTTCTTACTAGATGATGAAACATTCCTTGAACTGGCATAAGGTCCCACATCTTCTTCTTCCGTTTCATTATATTGGAAATGGAACATTTCAGCATCCTCGACAGCTTGTCTTCTTAACCGTTCGGTTTCCTCCCTCGAAAACTCTTCTAGGACTTCGATATCAGGCCATACTTTTTCCACCTTATCGTTTTCAAATTCATCAATTACTAGGCAAACATCATCCAGTGAAGAGTTTGTAGAAGAGCCCGATGAAGGTCTTGAGTTGTATTCAGAGGAAGAAGAGGAGCTGCTAGACGAAGTCGAGCTTCCAGTAGCATACACCTCACTGTTATCATGGCTCTCTGAGTTGAAACTACCATATCTACCAGTGGCACTAGAGTCGTTAGCTATACTATTTCTTTGGACGTGTTGTAATAATTTATCTACATCGATGACGACATCTTCTTGTCCCGCTGCGGGTCTTTGACTATTATTGCCCGCATTTAGCATTGCAGGGATTGACGCTGTATCGGTACCTCTCTTACCATTTCTGGTCTTACTCTTACTTTTCGATTTAGATTTAGAGTTAGAGTTAGATTTTGATGATGTATAAATTTTTTTGCTGCTCGATTTCTTAACAGGCTTTCCCGTATTAGAGTCTCTCCTTTTCAACAACGAGGTACCGACCAATGAAGGACGGTGGTCAATAAATGCGTTATTACGAATCAATGCATCGCCTCTTTCCAGATCATAATCTGTATCTGACTCATGCAAAATTCCAAACGAATCAACTTGGTCAAAATCTGTCACTGCTGCAGGGTTATAGTGGCTAGAAGAGACTCGGTTACGGATGTGCCTCTGTTTCCGTTTATTGGATCCATGGATTTTTTTCTCTGCCAACAATGGTACTTCTTCTATCGGATGGCTCATTTCATGGTTAAAACTCATATTTACCTATATGTGTATTGTAGCATCAATGTGATAGACTTGAAACTAGCGGATCATATGATTTTCAAAACTTTTTTTCTCAATGCAGTAGCGTGATGCGATTCGAAGTGAGGGGTGTAGATATCAGAGAAATACAAAATGTCAAATTTTTCACTAAAAAAAGACAGATAAAAATCAGAAAACTCAACAGCCTACTCAAGTACACTATTAGTACCGGTTTCTTAAACTTTTAAACCTCGTTCTCTTGAAAATAAATAACACAGTACTCTATAGAAGCGTCTGTCATTTGTGGTGGTTAGTGTGGTACAAGCATCGCTTCTACCACATTCTCTTATCAAAAAAAATAAAAATAAAAATAAAAAGGAATCTAGGCGTTACCCTGCACCTTGACTGAAAATAGGAAAATTCGTATCAAAACCATGGATTTAGTCCACTGGACTGTCCATGAAAGAGGTTGTTGTTTCGTTGGAATGATCTATTTAGCTAGTGAGTAGTATATCAGCTGTGTGTGGAAACAATTGTGCAAGATGAGTTTATATTTTGCGAGTTTGTTTGTTGTTCTTACGTTAGAGATGGCGTTATTGTTCTTTTTGGTTCTTCCCTTACCTAATAGAATAAGGAAGTTTGTCTATTCGATTTCGAACAAACTTTCTTCTAATGCACAGGTAAAGACTGTTTTTGCTATTCTTGCTGTGTTTGTTGGTATGCTGTTCCGCGATTCGTGGAAAAGAGCTAAAGCTACAGTGGGAAGTGGTTATTCTAGAAGGAGTGGGGACGTTATGGACGGTTACGAAACTTCCTCTGCTGAACAACTTGCCATATCTAGACCTTACCATCAAAGAAATTTATACATTTCAGGGTTTATCCTATATTTCATGATTTGTATCCCAACAGTGTTGAGTATTGTCAGAAGATTAATAAAATATCAAGAATTAATCAATGAGCAAAAGAAAACAACAACCAAGTCGAAACAAGGACCTGAGATTGAAAAATTGGAGACAGAATTGTTGCTTAAGGAGAAAGATGTCGAGATGTTGCGGAAGCAGTTATCAAGCTCTGCAAAATTTTATGATGAGAAGTTAAATGCCAGTAAGAAATCAGATTCTGGTTTGAAAAAAGGTAATTAAACGTATGGGAATTATATAAATGATGACATCGTCATCATTTTAGTTTATAAATTTCTTTCCTTGCTATATATCTCTCGGATAGAACTGTGTCTTTTATTTTTATATTTAATAAGACCAAATTCCACGCCGACTACAGAGACCGCAGCTGCTGCAATCATTAGCCTTTGTCTGGCAGAAGATGCACCGTGGTCGATAAGATCCATTCGGAAAATACGTTGAACCATCCGTGATAAATTCTCAGTCATTGGCATTCTGAATTTTTTTTATTTGATATTATCCAGAATGTAATCTACAATTTACAAGAAGATATATCATATGAATAGATATAAAGGAATTTCATGGTTCCTCTCCATCCTCACATACATAGGTAGATGTATATATATATATCTAATTACTGGGATCACATAAGCACTTCTGCCTGATTTCCCGATAATAAAGGGTACATATCTTTCTTTAATAATCAATATGAGCGGCTTATTCTTGCATTTGCAAGAAATTTACCTGTATTCTATTCTTCTCGTGATCGCTCATTCATATAACCATTTAGCTTGAATTGAATCCCAAGAGACTAATTCGAAATCTTTAAACCATAAGGAAATTTCACGATTAGCACTCTCTACAGAATCACTGCCATGGCAAACGTTGCGGCCCATATCAATCCCAAAATCACCTCTAATGGTCCCTGGAGCACTGTTAGCAGGGTTCGTGGCCCCCAAAATGGCTCTACCTTGAGACACAACGTTTCTTCCTTCCCAGACCATAGCTACCACAGGTCCAGAACTCATGAACGCAGCCATCTTTGGGTAGAACTCTTTACCAACGTGTTCTGCATAGTGCTGCGCCAACAGCTCAGCGGTGGGTTGGACCAGTTTGATGCCAACCAATTTATAACCTCTTTGCTCAAATCTACCAATAATGTTGGAGATCAAACCTCTTTGAACGCCGTCAGGCTTAATGGCAATGAAAGTTCTTTCTTGGACACTCGACATGTTTATACTTAATACACTAGTATTCGATGAGTATAATGAAATACTGACACGGCTATAAAAAGTGGATCTGGGAGCCTGTAATATAATTATCTCTTATTAAAGAATTTCACGTTTTTATAAGACAAGGGGTTTGTTATAACAATTGAAGTATATGCATTTTGCGATTTGTTGAGGCATCTCGTTTACAGTCGATCTACACACCTATTTTAATTATCTTGATACAATATCGATAGGACGTGGACTACCTCTGTTTAGAAATGGTCCCCGTATTGTGAAAATACGGCTTTCGCATAGTGATCTATTAAAATAAATTTTTACGTTTTGTAAATGAAAAATGGTTTTTGACAATCATCCAAAAATCTATTTATTTAAGATAAAAAATCTAGCTACCACTTTAAAACTTGAAACATTATTGATAACACAAAACTTGCTAGAGATTATGATCATACAAGAATCTCAGTCTCTCTGAGTTGTCTAGTTACACACTCTACCTTAAACGAAAACAATACATCTGGGCGGTTAGTGTAGTGGTTATCATTCAACCCTTCCAAGGTTGAGACACGGGTTCGATTCTCGTACCGCTCATTTTTTTGAATTGTTTTTCTCTTCTTTATTTTTTATTTTTTTTTTAAATAAAATGAATAGTAGACCACTAGGACTTCCCACAAAGAAGTCATCTCCCAGGTAACAAAGTTCAATCCGTCAACACCTCAAAGGTTGAAGCGTTGTAAAAAATCCATACAATCGAGTATTTATATATAAGTCTATGGACGTTTAATTTATATTATATCTAATTTATTTCTTGAATTGTTTGTCGAAGTCAACTAGAGTGAATCTGTAACGAACGTCACCTTTATCCATTCTTTCGAAAGCTTCGTGGACACCTTCCACGCCAACCGGTAGCTTTTCTATCCATAATTTGACGTTCTTTTTCTCCACTAGATCTAATAAGATTTTGATTTCCTTAGGTGAACCAATACCACTGTTACCAATCTTAATACCCAGTAAGCCTAGTGGTTTCAATTCTAACTTCTCGTCGTGCGATGGAGCAGCAATCGAGATTATATTACTTCCGATCTTCATAACTTTGGCGAATTTGTCAAAATCAATATCAGTTAATGATGAGGCACAGACAACAACAAGATCCAAAGTGTCGAATAATTTGGTTTCCCAATCCTTATCCTCTAAAGTAGCCACGTAGTGGTCAGCGCCAAGTTTCAAAGCGTCTTCTTTCTTATTATTCTTACGAGAGAATGCATAAACTTCAGCACCCATGGCTTTGGCTAATAGGACACCCATGTGACCGATACCACCAATACCAACGATACCAACTTTTTTACCTGGACCACAACCATTTCTGTACAGAGGAGAAAAGACTGTGATACCACCACACAGCAAAGGAGCAGCTTGTTCACTTGGGATTCCCTTTGGAATTGGGATAGCAAAATGTTCATGAAGCCTAATGTGAGAAGCGTACCCACCTTGACTTATGTAACCGTCAGAGTACGGCTGGCTATAAGTGGTGACGAATTTGGGACAGTAAGGCTCGTTGTTGGATTTACAACGAGTACATTCTAAACAGGAGTACACTTGAGCACCGACACCTACACGGTCACCAATCTTAACATCGGTAACTTTTGGACCAACTTTCACGATAGTACCAATGACTTCATGACCAACGACCAAATTCTTACTCACAGGACCCCAGTGTGAGGCAGCACAATGGACATCAGAACCACACACACCACAGGCTTCGATTTCAATGTCAACATCGTGATCTTCAAACTTCTTTGGTGCATAAGTCACCAATTGAGGATTCTTCCAATCCTTTGGGTCAACGACACCAATACCTTGAAATTGTTCTGGGTAAGACATTTTTTCCTTTTTATTACTATGCTGTTGTATGAGTATCAATTATCTAGTAATTGCTTGGTTTTCTATGTAAGAAGAACGATGATAAAGATAAGAACGATCACTAATTGAAGCAAGATGTTGTAATCTCCTTTTATACTAATTGAGGAGACTGTTGAACAACGCTCAATCTTCTCGAACTGGTCAATAGCAATTGAATGCGGATTTTCCCCAGTAGTTTCAAAGTGGTAACGTTAAAGTTAGCGCTGTCTCGGCCGAACTCAAACGGAATATTACGTTATAGAGAGTTGAATTTTCTAGAAAGATGGGGTGAAGCAGTTCGGCCGAATAATGCATTTATTACGTTTGTTGAAACTTCACTTGCTAAATGTCACGGCGTTCCAGTTTGCCTGTGCCCCGCCATATATCTCGGCCGAGACTGCGCTACGAATGGTTCAAGCGTTCATCAAAGCCAGTGATATGTGAATTCGTTCGGCCGAAGCTATTACGTAACAATTAAAGCTGACGAAACCTTGCGATACCAAGATCTCGTGCCTGCGCAGTGGGAACCGTCTGCTAAGTGATGGCAGACTCGTAAAAACGAATGGCTCTTTCTCTAAAGGCTATGGACTGGTTATGTGGGCTACTAGATAAGATGACGGCATGTGACCTTTTTAGCAGCTGTTACCTACTTTATCGAAAATAAAGTCACTGATGGAATCATTTTTGAAATCATGAATGTCATTGTAACATAGTTACTTTAGAACTGTCTATAAACTTTATAAGTACTTAAAAATTAATTCGTTCATTAAATATGAATGGCAGACCTGCTGATTGTCCATTTTGTTTAAAGGTTTGATAATAACTTGAGTAAATGAATGAATGAATGAATGAAATTGTCTGAACTTCATCGCTAAGTCGGAATGCATATTGTTTCTCAAACTTGAAACGCATTTAAAACTGTATACTTGTGGTGGCATGATTCGTAGCATAGTGCAGCGTCTTGTCTTGCCAGATATCAACATTCTTAGCCAAATTGTTCGAAGAATAATTTAAATGCTTTTGATAAACGTTAGAATAGATCGGACTTGTAGAACGCGATCCAACCAATGTCGATGTAGAACTTAAGTTAGAAGCCACCGACATGCTGTTGGAGTCATGCTCGTACAGCTTCAATTTCCTTTGTTGCTGTAAATGTGCCAACTTCTTCTTTTGTAAAGCAGTTGCCTCTAAGTGATCTGCTATAGGCTCCAACAATAGTCTTAGGTCCAATAAGAGATCATCTTTAGTGACTCTAATGTCCCAATTTAACAATTGTAATAACTGTCTTTCCATCAAGTTGACGTCCTCTAGCGTAAATAGACCATCGGTGTATTTGGCCCAATGCTTATTCAATGGAGAAGAATCGTTATGGAATTTAGCACTCAATATTAAACACGCCAAGAATAATCTATGGATGGTAGATGGCAAACCCTTGGCATCCTTAGGTAGGATTCTTCTTAGCTTGTTTAAATAGCAAACAGTGGCAAGCAACGTTGGTGTATACACGTTAGTGTACCTCACCAATCTGGTAATAAAAGTTCTTAAAGATGGTAAACGTGGCTGCCCATCTGGCGACGTTGGTGGTGATGGGTAACTTTGATTTGGAACTCCGTGAGGTAAAACTTTCAAAGTAGTACGAGTTAAAAACTGAATCATCTCTTCAGTGACTGGAGATTTCATTAACACTGGCAATGCTTTGTCGTAATGGCTCATCACGGATCTATCTGTATATATATGTGTGTTTGGTGGTACTTAACACTTTTTGACGACATGCCAAAACAAGACATTACAAGAAAGATAAGAAACTTACCAACAATCCCAATTTCTAGAGCAAATGGTGTGAGCTTATATATCAACCATTCAGCTCTTTTCAAACAAATGGCTTAACTTAAGAACTCATGCTACTGTCATTAGTATTAGTATATATTTTGGCGTATTTACTAAGAAGTCGCGAAAATTCGTAATATGAACAAGACACCAAAAATAGCGTCTGGACGCAATTAACACGAATTTCTACCAAAACAGAAAGTTACTGGTTTGAGAAACTTGGCTCTGTGAATTATTTTTGGTGAGTAATTGTTTTGGCGTCCAAGCTGCGATTGGCACTGAGCGAACGAATGCGCAAGTACCTGTGCGACAATTCGTGCTGATATTCACATATGGACTGTCCCACAATTAATTGTTCGTCTTGGCAAAAAAAATTCGTTCCCACTTGAGTCAATTGTCTTGCTGTAAAGGTCTCGGTATTTCGAAGTCTAATGACAGGAAACCTGATTTCTCTAAATGGATGATTTTAATTGAGCTCTCTACGAAACGATCTGACGCATTGATTTGATCAATGTATGTGGTTAATTCTCGAAATGGTCCTTGATACATGTAATCCTTGGCCACATTCCATATCCCCAGAGTGAAGATCCCCAATAGGAAATCTAATACATTGTACCATCGAAACGCATTGAACGCTTTGGCCAGTAGCTGATTGATATGAGTGACAATGGTCTCGAATTCTTTATCCGTCAAATACAGCGATAATGGACTCACGGAAGAGTAACCAAAGATTTGCCTATCGTAGAACATGGCACCTTTCGTGGCAAATTTGCCCTCGTCCGGTTCATAGTGGATGGCAGCAGGCTCTTGGCCCGGCAAGACGGTGCTAAACATTGGCGAATTCACTGCGTCATCAAATCTGCGAGGAATCCGTACAATCCTGGTCCTAGCAAACGCTTCTGAGTCTATGGGATGATAAATGTTAGGGAAATGCGTTATCACCAATGCATGGTCCTCGTCATGCTCTCTACGCCGCTCTTCTACTGTGCCAATATCATGATAATACGATTCTGCAAACTCGTGGTAATTGAAGAACAACGGTAAGTCATCCTCGTCTCCGCTCTGCGTGGCACGCAACTCAGCATTCGCTTCATCACCGTTCTGCTCTTCCTCGATAATCACTTCAGGGAACCCAATATGACTATTGGTCACTTTCTCATCAACAATAGTGTTGTTATTAGTCACGCTCATCAAATCGTCCTCGAAATTCGTACATTTGGAAAAAGACCCGACACTATGCAGCGTACTCATATACCCGTCTTGTAAAGTAGAGCTATCCATCACCACCCGAGTTCGATCTTTCAAACGCCTTGGCTTCTACTTGACGAGCCTGATTTGCTGATCTTAATATGGTTTCTGTAGCCTTCTCTGTCGTTGGCTCTCTGTTCGCAGAACTGACAAAGAACGATTAAATAAGTTGCGAAAAAGCAAATTAGTAAGACGGTTCTTACTACGACATTGTTAGAGGCAATTGTACAGAGCCATACCGCAGACTAGCACTTTTGAAACTGTTAGAGCTTTTGAACGATGGATTCATTAGAGTTTGTTAACGGGTTCTTGACTCTAGGGACTTTGAACGAGCCAATTCTGCCCAATGGCCATGAAAAACCATTAAGCGAAGTGTCTACGCTAGGAGTGCCATTGCCTGCGTTAAGGTACAAGTATGACCATAAGAGATTGCAAGCTCGTTGTGGAGCGAGCTCTGAAAGTGCTTCTTTTGTTTTGAAAAGTGTTAAAGCTCCAAAATTCGTCTTGGAACAAGTTTTCCCATTGACAGATACAGTCAGTAAGTTGAAGCTTTCCATTGTATCAAACGGACACGTCGAAGACGTAAGCCAGTTAAAACTGTTATTGAGAGGCAAGGTCCTGCATGATGGGGCGTTGCTGTCTCAATTGAAATTGAATGAGGATGGTGCTCCAACTGTGATTAATGTTATGATCTCCAGGTTAGTGAAAGAAGATTCAGAGCCAGGAGTGGATCATATTGATGTAAACACATCAACAGAAACTGCAGTTCCATGGGAACAGATTTCAAAAACGTTAAAAGATCATTATCACAACGATGAAGAAGCTCTAGTGGTTTTGAAAAGACTACAAGATGGCTGGCAGGTAACCGGCGCTCAGTAGTACAAATAATGTGCATATATAGTAGTAATAATAGTACATATAGGTATACTTACGATCCTTGTTATCGTTTACCGTTTCTGTCGCATTTGTTTCAGTCTTTCTTTGATACTATTATTCCAATACATTCCAGATATACTATTTTTCTTAAAATCTGGTACTTCAGAGGAGATTGCATCGTCAATAACATCTTCAGTGATATCGAATTCGTTGAAATCATGTGGCTGCTCATTACTATTGGTTGGGATATTTTCATCTATAGTTTCTTGAAAATGTCTCCATTTCTGGCGTTGAGTACTGACGTACTTTCTACCACGATCGATTTCGTCTTGCGTAAGTCTGTTGAGGCCTGTTCTTTTCTTCAGTAACACTTTATCAAACAACTCGTTTGCGTCGATCATCTTCTTAGGGTAACTTTGAATCACTTGAAACATCATCATATCAAGTTCATCAGAATTTTCAGTGCTTGTGAATTTACCAGATGCTATTGAACCGGAATTGTTTGCGAAATTAAAAAAGCTGTTATTATTATTATTATTATTATTATTATTATTATTATTATTGTTGTTGTTGTCGTTGTTGTTGTTGTTGTGATAATTATTGGTATTAAGATTACGATTATGAGCCCCTGATTTCTTAGATAACTCTTCTTCACATAGTTTCAGTATTGCTAAGGATGTCTTGAATAGGAAATGAGATTTGTCATAGAATAAACAATCCCAAATCCTTAAAGCACTCTCAATAGGTAAGATTCCAACAAAACAACTCATTAACCAACTTGCTGTAGATAGTGTAATTGGTGGTAGTTTTTGCAACATCCTAGTATGATTTATATATGAATTCTTAGATTTCAAACCATTCGTGGTCATAGAATCTTCTTGTATGGTGGTGGCAATGTATGATTTTTTAATTCGAGACCATAATTTAGGTAGATGCTCTTTGATACAAAGGATAAGAACTCCTTGATCAATATTAACACCTTCTAAATTAATCGAATGGACGCCTGGCAAATATTTTTTAGTGATAATCACTAACATCCAAAATGCTTTCTCTTCAGGTAGAAATAATAGTAATAGTCCAGCTAAGAAGTTCATGGATTGACAATATCCTATACTCGGATCATACAATGCAAAAGTGATCAGCACTCGCCTTAAAGATTTAATCATCGGAGGCTCTACGGTGATACCGTTCTCTTGTATCTTATGAAAGCGTATGTTATCAGGAAATGTACGATTCAAATCTCTTTCAATAATATCTAAGTCCAATAATTGGCCCTGCAATTTCTTGTTCAAAGTGTTCAATTTTAATACTCCTTTGGAAATATCTTGATGATAACTAATAAATTGATCAACTTTGTCTTGCAAACGGTCATAAAGCCCTTTATTTTTAGTTAGCATTTCATCACCTCTAGCAAAGTACCACCATGCATTACCTCTCCATTCTGCTGGAATTCCTTTATATATATATCGCTGTAATTTTTCACTTTTAGCAGGATATTTAGTAGGGGAATCATCTGTTAAAGGTAATCCACTCTTGGTTAAGAATTTCTCCCACTTACGCTTCCTCTTGATACAGTATAAAGAGTAATCTTTCCACCAGCTGTTGTATTCATCTTCAGTGACAGAACTGGTTTTCTTTTTAAATCCATATCGATCATAATGTTGATCAGAATCCTGAGGCGAAAGAGAAGCTTCTAATACTGGGGTCTCAATAGAAGCCTCTAGCTTAGGTTCAAACGGTTTATCCAAACTATAGTTGTTAAAACGATCAATTGACGACGAGAAAGGCCTTTTAGACTTGTATGGAACATTTTTACTTAGATTAGTGGATTTGGACTGCTCAAATTGATCATTTAAATTAGGTGTAGACGATGATTTCTTCACTTCACTAACAAAGGGAAGGCTAAAAAACACGTTAGTGCTTTGTTTACGAATTGTTGATAAAACTGGAGAATTTGCCGGGGAAAGATTAGCAATGGTGTCCTCCATTAATTTGCCTCACGTACTGGTATCATCCACTTGTTTCCGAATTCACCTCCTCACAAACGTATAGAGTCAAGAAATTAGTCACTATAAGATTCAATCCGCGCACTAATTGGAGCTCTTGAGTTGTGGTTGTATATTAGCAGCGTATTGCGTATAGTGAAGATCATTATTTATATAATTATTTACTATTGTTTTAAGTTCAAATTTATAAAACACACACATTAGAACGTTAACGGCGAGTCACTCGTGGCCTCACTCAGAACTACAACTTAGCTACTTTTAAAGTGAATTGAGATATTGAGCATACCAGCCAATTATGTTCTCGTTTGTCGAGTTGTCGTAATAAATATATATTTGATATATAAGACCCCGATAGCTATTCCGGTATGAAATTGGTAAATTCAATTATATTGTCTCTCACTTACCGGAGAAGTGGACTCAGCAAATATACAGTTAAATCTCCATTTCACTTTTGTAAGTTTTTGTCCACTGATAATACGAGTAAAATATGGGTTGAAAGCTTGACTAAGAAAAAAATTCCACAACATTTATTTAAATTCCGATACGACAGATCTAGCGGTCCAGGCGGTCAAAATGTCAATAAAGTGAATAGTAAGTGTACGCTCATGTTATCAGAATTCTCTCACTGTGAATGGTTCCCAATAGAGATTAGAGAAAAAATAAAACAGTCTCGTTTTAGATACTACTCAGCAGTCAATGATTCAATCACTATTCAAAGTGGAGAAACTAGGAAAAGGGAACAGAATAAGGATATATGTATCGAAAAATTAGTCAATGAGATTAAAAATGTTTGTTGGTATCCCAAAGAAACTCCTCTAGAGACAAAAGATAAATGGAAATCAATTGAAAAGGCGAATAACGAAAAGCGGCTTAAATTTAAGAAATTACAGAGCAGTAAGAAACAACGTCGGTTGAAGAAGTTCGAATATTGATAAAAACAAATTAAGGAATATAACCATCGTCATCAGCATCGTTCAATGAAACTTTCAGTTTTCCTCCTGCTGCTCCATTATTATTATTATTATTATTATTATTATTATTATTCCTCCTTTTTTTCTTTGATTTATTCTGCTCACGTTTTCTTTTCTTTGACTTCGATGAATTTGCAATGGGCTGGTTCTCGTTTTCATTTGTAGTTGTCTCAGCATTAGAATGAACGATTCTAGTTCTTTTCTTTTCATGGAACTTTTCATTTTCTAATATAGCTCTGTTTGTAACTAAATTTCTTTCATCATTGAAATCACGAACTTTACCTTTGTACTTTATCACATTCCCTAAAATACTTTTCCCGGAGCGTTCTTGGAATGAACTAATCTCCAATTCGAAGCATCTATTAGTCAACAAATCAAAGGCGCCTGCAAAAGCTTTCTTGATATCTCTAATATTGAATGATCCACGACTGATATTATTAGTAGCGTCTGCAGGGTCTTGGATTGCTAATGAAAATGGAGATCTCAAAGGATGAATATCCTTCCATTTATATTTTGGAATATATGATGGTTTTCCCTTTAGGACGCTGATGGCTACATCATCATAGCCAAAATTTTTCCCATAAAGTTCAAAAAAATCAATTAATAGTACGCCAAGATTTTCTAATGGATCAATCTCTTTCGATACAATTCTTGGATGCATATGCAGATAGGTATAGACCAAACAAATTATACTGAATCCACCTAGACCACCTGTATGAACATTATTTAGCCTTCTTGAATGTAAAAATTGTTTTATAACAAGAACCAATTCTCGTAAACCTGGTGTTTTAGAAAGCCATTCTCGTATAAGCCGTGCAGCGTCTATACCATTATTTCTTTCAAAAGAGACATCAATATGAATTTTAGAGTCAGGTTCTACAAACTTAATAATTGGTACTCTAGTCTTGGACACAACTTCAATCGATGATGCCAATTTACTCTTTTTCAAATGGTTAGCTAATAAATAAAGATGTGATGTGTCTGTCTTATCCCCACTGCTACTATTTATTACACAATCAATATCAGACCCTGGTAAATACAAATCAGTTGCATATGAACCAAACACGTGTAAGTCAGCATCAGGCCATAATGATTTAACACCTGCTCTTAATTTGGCAATAGTAACGTTACGAGACTCAATCTCTTGCCTGTTCGGCGATATGTAAGCAACAAAATCTTTAATCTCTTTAGTTAACCAATCACAAATCTCTTTTTCTCTAGAATGGTCTGCATGGGTAACCCATGGGTATTCACTAGTAAACTCTTCCTTTTGGTTAGTGACCAAATCTTCTAAAACATCTTCTTTCTCTTCTTCGGAAGATTCCGACAAGGCAATAAAATCCTCGTTTTTATCCAGTTGAGAAAAAGTAAGCTGTACAGGCGTAGCACTTTCCCTCTCTGTAGGATTATCAAAATGACCATCATAATCGTCAAACCCTGCAGAATCACTACTGTCATCCAAAACTATGATATCATTATTTTCCTTTATAGCCACAGCGGACATTTTAAAAGCCGCTAAACAGTAACTGAACAAGAGGGTATACGTTCCTACCAATCCGAAAAATCAGTCGAATAAGCTACTAAGCTATACTTTTAGTTAATGGCAATAATGAAGAGTTTTAACAGCATGGAAAAGTGATAAATTTAAAATAAAAACATTTCATTATGACAAGCGATGACCTGACATAGGTCTATATGCGATTCATTAATGAACATGGATATTTTTGATTTAATTGGTAATAGAATTGCAAGATGATATACAAGTTGCTATTTAAGAGCTTCTGGAATATTTTTAGAGCGACAGAGCCACCCAATTGGCCGTCTCAGTCGGGGTTCTCCTTCGATGATTCTTGCATTCTCTAGTAATTCAATAACTTCAACCAAAGTATAGCCTTTTTCTATCCCGGTCTCGATAGCTTTACACAACACTCTCCGTCGGGAGTATCTTTTCCCAACTGCAGACGTTCTGCGCCAACTTGCTTTATATAGTTTATCCATATGTTTAATTGACGGCTGACCGTTTATTCCTTGACTATACTCTAACCAAATATCTAATACTGAATTCGGTGATTTGAAAAATTGGAAATTTTGAGAGTTCTTTGAGTTAAAATCTATTCCTTGTGGACTATTATATGGATTGGTGTTATTCCCTTTTTGTTCGATCGAAGTATCAGTGGGATTAGTATTCTCTAAACTAGTATTTAACGTAGTAGGATACAGATTAGGAATCATATCATCAAATGGTGTAACTCCTAATTGTATGGCAGATGAAGAAGTTAAGTCGGTACCTATCGGCTCTATTGGTTTTTCAGGTTTTATAAACGGAGTTGTTAATTCTTTTTGTCGTATCATCTCAGTTTCATCGAATGATAAGCTGTTTGGTTCTTGTTCAGATAATTGTAACAGAAGGTTATTCAATTGAATTATCTGTTGTTTTTGAAATGTCTGCATTTGGTTGCAATTGGTATCAATTCCTCCAATCAACACTCGCAGAAGTCCTTCGAGTAAATTAATGCGATATTCTAGCTCATTGATCTTCTTTACAAGAAGTTCGACGCCATCTACGCAACTCAAATCACGAGACATATTAATTTATTCCTTTTGGAACTAACCTACAAGCACTATATCACTTACTAAAAAGTGCCAAGAAATATCACCACTCTTTATAACCACTATTTGTTGACACCTGATTACGACAGGTTTCGAGGAGTTATCAGCTTTCAGTTTCCACTAGCAGGTCAATTACAAATAAAACGACACAAATTTCAATTGAAGTCCATAGCAATAGTACCGTGCGATCACGCTATTGTCAGTGGGGGCGGTAACAAAACAAGTAGCATCAAGTTCTCTCGAGGCAGCATAGCATAAGACATTGCAATTCTTTGCCTGAGCCCCCGTTAAGAAATATCCCATTTAGGAAAGTATGGAAGAAAAATACTCTGTATTCGAAGTTTATAAGCTTTCATTTCGGCCAGTAGAGATGCAGGAATGGTGGGGAAGCTTTTTCTAAACAAGCCCTACCTTACCGAACATAGGGTTTGAAGCTACTTGCTCTTGGCACTAATGTAATTACATTCCATTGATTTGTATATTCAAGATCCAAAAAGCTTTGAAATTGAAAATGAATCAACAAATTTAAAAGTGAAACGTGAAAGTGAGTGTAGTTTAATTTATTTTACATAATTGTCTAATCTATATAGTAGCATATCCATCAATGTATATTGATAACTACTCGATTTACGAATTGATGCACAGCATCTTTTCTTTAGTTTGTGAGTATTAGCGAATTTGAGTGTCCTTATAATAATGCCACGGCAGCAATTACAACGGCACCAAACCCAGCAAATGGAGCAGCAATGTTGGCACCGCCGACGTACTCGGAGACACCATTCGTGGTACTACCATTACTTGGTCTGCTAATCACAGCAAGTGTACTGTTGGGGGAAGCTAACGATTGGGTAGCCACGGTGGATGTTATGTATGGAGTGGAAGTAGTTCTCGTTGTCGATACTTCTGAAGTAGTGACTTCAGGTATGGTTAAAATGTCTACGTAAGTGACACCATCTGAAACGTAAGTGGTAGTGGAGTTTTCAGCAGCGAAGGCAACAGAGGCAACCAAAGATATCAAAGTTAAGGTAGAAAATTGCATTTTTTTGATAATATTTATTAAATATGTGTGGGCTAACGAGCGTAAACTGAGTTTCTTACTTCCAGATCAATATGATTAATATTAACTATTAACATCACGTTAGGACAATCGAATGATAAAATGGAAAGAGCGTTGGAATGTGTTGGTTATATACAATTTTTTTTATCTTCCATTCAATATAATAACACAACAGTTTTTCGATATAATCCAGTGAATTGATTTTTGGCGACATTGCCAAAACTAGAAAGCTAAGTTGATCTCGTTAGGCAACTTGGTACATTAATTAGTACTTGATAGGGAATCGTGATTAAAGGGAGGAATGAAGCGAATTAGTAACGATTTTGTAGCAAACTCGAAAATGCAATTTACTTGTACAAGACTCATTTAATGAAACTCATAATGCGCCAAAAGGTTCAGTATCATGACAACTCCCAAGTTACGAAAGTTCGCGTTAATGTATCATTAGGGACGCCAAAAATATATATAGAACTGGAACGAAGTACTGTGAGCTTATAATTCATTAATTTGTTGTATTTCGCGACCTAATTTTTTTCCTGGTATTATTAACTTTTCGCGTCATGATTGATCGAGCCAAAAACTGGGTGACGCGAGTCATCACTGATAGCCACTGTTTACCCATTTACTGACCCATATCTTGAGAATGACCAGTGTGGTTAGGATTGTCAATCGTAATTGCCACTCTTTGAATGGATGTTGTGGTCACATTCATCAATTTTGCGTAGCGAGATATGTTACTTTTAGCTTCTGTAACGTGTTTTGTATTAATATCTCTTAATTTAGCTAGTTCTTCAAAAAATCCAGTAATGTCAATGGAATCATTCTTAATACGTTCGTAGAATACTGAGACGTTATTGACGTATTCTAAAACATTTCGATGTTCTACTTCTGAAGAGAAATTCATTGTTTCTGGAGATTCGAATACATCTTTGGAGTATAAAGTTAAAACTGTCTTTTGGTCCTCACCAAACCAAATTAGATCATTGATAAAGTCTATTTTAAAAAAAGTCTTGGCTTTATTCTTCATGATGCATTTCATGAGTATTGTCAAGAGATCGTTTCTTGTGAAAGAAACGTGATCGTCATAACGTAATTTATCTTGAATATCTTGAATGGAAATACATGAGTATGTGGGTGAAATTTCGTCCCATATCTTCATCATTTGCCCTAGTTTAAATGCGGTATCTATCAAGTATTTTATTAAAGGAAATACGTTCGAACTCTCTCTCAGAATTTTGTATGCCATCTTTAATTGTAGACGGGTATAGTTGTCATAAACGTTTCTTAAATGGATCAAACATTGCGTATCTTTCAAGATTTTTATTTGTTCATAATCAAATGGGTTAATCTTATCCTCATTACATCGCACTAGAATCATACTAGAACATATAAATGTGGAAAGAAGAAATATGTGAAACCTTGGCAGTTCTTTATCAGAAGTCTGATTATGAAGTGTACCAATTTCTTCTAAATGTTCTAAAGCTTTTAAACAATTCTCTCTACAATAACCAATTCTTTCGTATAATCTTGTGGAGAGTTTCATATGTGCTTGTAGGTCCGAACTTTCTAGCGCTTGAAATGAAATAAAGGATTGATCGGGTAAATATAATATCGCCACTGTAATATGGAATAACATCATAAAATTAGCATTCTGTGATATATACAGAGATGTGCTAATTAAGGGTTCAACCATGTGGCAGAGCCTGATAATATCATCTCTCTGTAAGAAAACCCCAGTAGTTAAGAAATGATATACAAAACACTGGAAACAAATCATAAGTTTCGGAACCATTAAATGATTATCTACATGATCCTCCAAAATGGATTGCATTATCTGATCCCATATGGATAAATCTATTTGTTCGTTATCTAGTACGCATTTCCATTGTTTGGCAGTCCAAAATTTTAATTGAACAATTTCGTTCACTTGTGAGATATTAAGAAACAATTCACATAATTGTAAATGCAAATTAACCTTACTATTGATAGCATTTTTGTCTGAATTATCCAATTCAAATATTGTTTTTTTGTCTATTGATGTTAATAAATTTTCCTCCAATATAGATTTTGTCGTTATCGTATGATGAACATCATCCGATATTTTAGTAATAAAATTAATATAATTCTGGCAATCCTGGAGGATAGTATTAGATATAGAGTGATCTAGCACACAATATTGTAACTCTGACCCCCAACAAGTGAACAGTTTTAACCAAATTTTCAAACATAACTCTTCGTTAGACTTTTGATCTAATTGAGACAGGCATTGAACGTACTGATCTCTTGCCTTTAGAAACTCTTTATCATCCATGAACAGCTGTCCGTTCTTTAGATAGTTCTCATGACTTGCTATATCTTCTTCCACATCCATAGGCTCATTTAAATCCCCTGTTTCACTTTCAAACTCCATATCATCTGTCCCCATGTCACCTTCAGAGGACATCATGAAATCCTCATAGTTTGGCGAATCCTCATCAAGGTCACTCATCATACAGCTTCTAATCGATGAGACTCCTGGTCGCAGTTTCAAGATCTATACACATGTATAAATAGTTTGTGTAAAACGGACAATGAAGATAAAGAATTGAGACTTTAACATGTGTTTAAATTAACTAGCAACTATATACCAATATAACGTGACAGAGTATAAAAGCGGAATGTTTATTTAGGACCACAAGGACAAGATCATTGATCGGAGAAGAAATAATTTATAATAATCGATAAACCCACCAAGAATAAGGAATATACCACAATAATAGTATCAAAAGCGCCCTCCCGCTCAGAGAGAGAAGGCTCGAAAGTTAACAGAATATGATCATGTTAAGAAAAAATAACTTACCATTCAAATCATTTTTACTGAAAGGCTCAAACAACATTAAAGTCTCAAGGAAGAGAAAATGCATTCTTGCACGAATGACAGATAATATCTGAAGGACAAAAACCTGCCAAACAGTGTCGGGCTCCCATTAAGCGTCACACTAATATAAAGTACCTCACTCAAAGTATACCGACTAAAAACTCTCCCTACCATAGCATTGGAAATACGGATATATACAATCTACCTACCGACATAGAATTAAGATGATCATATAGGTTGCAGAAAATTTAGCACAAGTCTGGGATACCATTGTATTGAATAAAAACCTTGCTATAGTCTTCCAGAAGTAGTCCTTATATACTCTTGCATACAGTAAAAGGATGACTGGCACTCCTTTTTGTGGAACGATGACTCTGGATTAAGGATTCAAAAATGGTTAAGACTGCATTGTAGGAATGTACGGGTGTTCACGCATTTACACTATTATTGGGTATCCTTTTTTCTTTCTTAATTTAATATTTATTTTTGTGAAACTTAGACAGCTTGAAATTTTCCATTTATGGATGTAGACGCACAGACTTGAGAAATGCGATTATACTCATCGAGCGAGTTTGGTCTGTGCGAATGCACACCTGATGCTTGGTGTTCGAACTCTCATTGTGTGTACGGAATTGTTGTCTATTAGTGTAGATTGAAGACCTCTTTTGAATTAATAAGATACGTTTTTGAGTTTGTTGCTTTGTACCTTCAAAAGACCAGTAGAACCAGTTAATCAAGCAAAATGGGTATTGATCATACTTCTAAACAACATAAGAGAGTCAGTCACAGAACTGCTCCAAAATCCGAGAATGTCTACTTGAAGATGTTGGTCAAGTTGTACTCTTTCTTGGCCCGTCGTACTGATGCTCCATTCAACAAGATTATTCTAAGATCTTTGTTTTTGTCCAAGATCAACAGACCTCCAGTGTCTGTCTCTAGAATCGGTAGAGCTTTGAAACAAGAAGGTGCCTCTAAGAAGACCATCGTTGTTGTCGGTACCGTCACTGATGACTCCAGAATCTTGGAATTACCAGCTGTCACTGTTGCTGCTTTGAGATTCACTGGTTCTGCCAAGGCTAGAATCTTGAAGAACGGCGGTGAATGTATCACTTTAGACCAATTAGCTGTCAGAGCTCCAAAAGGTCAAAACACTTTGATCTTGAGAGGTCCAAGAAACTCCAGAGAAGCCGTCAGACACTTCGGTATGGGTCCACACAAAGGTAAGGCTCCAAGAATCTTGTCCAAAGGTAGAAAATTCGAAAGAGCTAGAGGTAGACGTAGATCCAAGGGTTTCAAGGTATAAGGAAAGCCTTAACATTGTTAAGAATGTTTTGTTCTCCCTCTATGTAGCCCATATAAACTTCTCATATAGTATCTAATATTATAACATTTACTCTTACACATTCATAGCACTAGCTAAGAGTCTCCTCTAACTGGTTTATTGGAAGACTGTTTTTTTGTTGCTCCATTATTTGTTAGCAAAATACACCCGTGCAATTTTGTAATTGTTTGTTGCATTTTACATTATTTACTCTTTCAGAAGAAAAAAATGAAAGAATTAGCAGTTTTCCTGTTTTGGTATATTTTCAGGAATGGGACGCGGAAACGGGTTTGTGAATCTGAAATTTCATCCACAGCTTGAGGCCAGTGAGTGGCCTTGGAAGTTTGCCTTGGGACTGTATTGTAGAGTGTGAGTGTGAGCAAGCATTGACGGATTTTAGGTGTATTCGAGTGTTTAAGTTGATCGATTACAAGTGGTTTGCCGTTTTTGTTGTCTTCGTTGAACAGCCCAATAGATAAACATAGATAAAGCAAAATGCCAGGTGTATCCGTTAGGTATGTGAAACCACGATTAATATAAGTTGATTATGCGATGAAATGCTGAATATCCAAACCAAAAAACAGAGAATAAATTCGAGACCGAAAAAAGAGAGACAGAAGCTTACTTTTAAAAGCATCGAGATTCACTTTTAATGATTCCTAGATGTAATTGAGAAGAAAACATTGTCGACAGTTGGAAGGTCAAGCACTGTTTCGTATCAATTGGTAATAGTAGTATACGTGCACATTTGCCATAGGAAAAACTTACCATTACGCATTGCCCGAATTTACTAGTTACTTAGCGCAACCATGATCAACTTGCTCTCAAATAAAGAGTTATTATGTTCTTTTTTACTAACAGTATGTACATGAAATGATGAATTGTGACTTCAACTTTATCATCTTTCAAAATTACCGCATATCACTACAGAGACGTCCCAGCTCAAGAATTCATCAACGCTTACGCTTCTTTCTTGCAAAGACAAGGTAAATTAGAAGTCCCAGGTTACGTTGACATTGTCAAGACCTCTTCTGGTAACGAATTGCCACCACAAGACTCCGAAGGATGGTTTTACAAGCGTGCTGCTTCTGTTGCTAGACACATCTATTTGAGAAAACAAGTTGGTGTCGGTAAATTGAACAAATTATACGGTAACGCCAAATCTAGAGGTGTAAGACCATCTAAGCACGTTGATGCTTCCGGTTCAGTGAACAGAAAAGTCCTACAATCTTTAGAAAAAATCGGTATTGTTGAAATCTCTCCAAAAGGTGGTAGAAGAATCTCTGAAAACGGTCAAAGAGATTTGGACCGTATCGCTGCCCAAACTTTGGAAGAAGACGAATAAACAGTTTTCAAATTGAACAATCAATAAAAATGTTTATTTATGTATAATCGTATATATAGCCTATACTCTAATTCAACCCATTACACCCAGACCCATTACACCTATGCCGATCCCGCGTACCAAGCCGTCACTGGATTTAAACCGTTTGAGATTCACAATCGATGACTTGAAGACTTGGCACCTCAAGAGTTAGGGCTTTTGAACCCTAAGATTTACTAAATAGCTAAGTATTGCATTCTTATCTGTATTTATAGAAGAGACACCTAGTTTAAAGCAAATAACGATATGGATCTGCTGGTGCATTTTTACATTGAGTTCGCTGAATAACCAAGTGTATAAAACCTGACCAGGTCAGCTCATCCTTTGGAAACTTTTTTCCACTAATTGAGGTCAAGGAATCCATAAATATTGGCTACTTGAACCATTTGAAGAAATGACGTCTATTTACACCCAAGAGGTAACTAAAAAGGGCAAAGCGTCAATATCCTCTGAAGTACATGAGGAAGATATTTCTACCTCTCAGAGTGTAGTGGAGTCATGTTTGAGTTCTAATGAGACTCCCAATAAGTTTGCTGAAATATGGGCTGGTAGTAAATCTGTGCTGACCAAATACATAAAATTTATTGGACCAGGAATTATGGTTAGTGTTGCTTACATAGATCCCGGTAACTACAGTACTGCTGTTGATGCCGGTGCATCTCATGAATTTTCGCTGCTTTGTGTCATCCTGATTTCCAATTTTATTGCCATCTTTTTACAATGTCTTTGTATTAAATTAGTTTCAGTGACTGGTTTGGATTTATCGAGAGCTTGTAAGCGCTTCCTACCTCGGTGGCTGAACTACATTGTTTATTTCTTTGCAGAGTGTGCCATTATCGCCACTGATGTTGCCGAGGTGATTGGTACTGCAATCGCGTTAAACATATTGATTAAAGTTCCTTTACCTGCAGGGGTAGCAATCACTGTTGTAGATATCATGATTGTTATGATTGGTTACCGTCCAGGTTCAAGCATGAAGTTTGTTCGATATTTCGAAAGAGGCGTTGCTTTGCTTGTCATTGGCGTCTTTATCTGTTTTGCCATTGAATTATCTTACATCCCCAAGGATAGTGCTAGTGCAGCAAAAGTGTTTAGAGGCTTTGTACCATCTCGTCAATCTTTTACTAACAACGGAGTGTATGACGCCATTTCTATTTTAGGTGCTACTGTCATGCCTCATTCCTTGTTTTTAGGTTCCGCAGTAGCCCAACCAAGATTATTGGATTATGATATCTCCCACGATAATTATTCGCTAACTAAAATTGAAGATTCAGATGTTGATAAACTTGACGAGAAATGTACCACAGAACAAGTGAGAGAAGAAAGGTTCTATAATTACAAACCATCAATAGATGCAATTAAGTATTGCATGAAGTATTCCATGGTAGAGTTGGCAATCACATTATTTACTTTAGCCCTTTTCATAAATTGTGCAATATTGATCATTGCAGGTGCTACTCTGTATAGGACACCTGAGGCTGAGGGTGCTGATTTATACACCATTTATCATTTATTACAAAAGACTTTGGCACCAGCTGCAGGCACTATATTTATGCTAGCATTATTGTTAAGTGGACAATCCGCAGGCATCGTTTGTACCATGGCTGGCCAAATTGTTAGTGAAGGTCATTTAAATTGGAAACTGACTCCTTGGCAAAGAAGATTACTGACTCGTTCCATTTCTCTAATTCCTTGCTTAGTGATTTCCATCTGTATCGGGAGAGAAGCTTTATCAAAAGCATTGAATGCCTCTCAAGTGGTATTGTCGATTGTATTGCCTTTTTTAGTGGCACCATTAATATATTTCACTTGCAACAAAAAGATTATGGTTACCGAAAAGAGAGATGAAACCACACAAGCTGAAGATACCGAAGTAGTAGAGACATTTGAAAAAGTTAATTTCGCTAATAATTGGTTTACCACTATCTGTGCAGTTACAGTTTGGATCTTTTTATCTGTCCTTAACGTGTATGCGATTGTACAGTTAGGGATCTCCAAAGGTGATATCAGTTAACATTGACGATAAGTTGAAATACGCTATACTGATTAACATAATGAATTCCATTATACTTACATACAATATTTTATATATATTCTTCAACAACTAATAATTCATTCGATTGCAAGATTTCTCCTAGATTTAATTGTAAAGACTCACCTGTTGTATGGGTGATAGTTATTATTCCCACGCCTATCGTGTCCTCCTCTACGTCTTCTTCCTCCCCCGTTACCACCATTGTAACCATCGGATCCACCTCTGTAGTTTCCACCACCGTTACCTCCACGGTAACCGCCACGGTAGTTTCTGTCTCTAGACCCATGGCCACCATGACCTGAGCGCTGAGAGTCATTCGATGATTCTCTTGGACCTCTAGGAAGATTTACTTCAGGACTCTTAGATTGGCTTTCTTCTTTCTTCTCAGAAGTGTCGGAAGATTCTGTCCCAATAGTTTGCACGTCACCACTTGCGCCCATGTCACCCATGCTAGGCATGGCTGGCATACCAGGAATTGGTGAACCATTAGCATCTGTGGGAACTGGCATCTTACTACCTGGAGGCATACCCATCATCATTGCCATTTGTTGTTGATACATTTGAGAATAATCTATGCCAGTTTGCTGTTGCATTTGTTGATAGTATTCTTGCATTTTTGTATAATATTCTTGCATAGCTTGTGGGTTAAACATTGGGTTAAATCCCATCATATTTTGATACATGTTTGCGCTACTATCAGGAGGTGGGTTTGGCTTAGGATTGTTCAAGTTATTTGGATTAGCACCACCATAAGTTCCCTTTTGCATATGTCTCGGTTCTGCTCTCTTGATTTCAATTTGTTTACCTTTAAATTCGATGTATTTATGTTGACAAACTCTTTCTACTGCATCAGATGTATCGTAAGTGACAAATCCAAACCCTCTAGATCTACCAGTATCCTTATCTAACATAAGTTGGGCATCAATGATAGTACCATATTGAGAGAAAAATTCCTCGAACTCTTTGGGTCTCACATCAGCTCCAATACCTCCTACAAAAATTTTACCTGTCTTGTCTTGTTCTTCTCTAGGGATAGACCTCTTAGGATCAATGACTTTCCCATCTAAAATATGTTGTGTTTTAACAACTTCATCGACACTAGCAGGATCTTCAAAAGTTAAAAACCCAAACCCTCTAGATCTTCCACTGTTAGGATCTTTCATGATTTTCAAATCTAACACACGGCCATATTTATTGAAATATTCTTTTAAACCATCTTCTGTAGTTTCCCAATTTAGACCACCGATAAACATCTTACAATTATCTTTGGAAATATCAGCTTTGACAGGGCCGGAATTGGAAGAGTCTGGGGAAGCCTGTGGCTGTTGGAATTGAGACATGGTTTGTTGTAATTGTTCCCAAGGCAACCCTCCTTGAGGAGCTCCACCAGCGACATTAGAGTTAGAACCAGGAATGGTGTTATCTGCACTCTTATTTTCGACCGATTGGTCTTTATCCTTTTGTGCATCATCTCCATTGATCTTATAGATGTTAGAAGATAAAGCTTGCAAAGCTGCTAATTGATCTAACGATGACACTGCAGTAGCTTCCTTTGGTTCTGAAGTTTGTACTTCTTTCTTCTCCTCAGTAGATGTTTGTGGGACAGTGGATGTTTCTGTCACTTTGGTGTCATCACCATAGATATCATTAAAATCTTCTTCGTCAGAACTCATTATAATTTATAAATATGTGAAATTAGAAACGATAAATTAATAATTGGTAAAAAAGGTGGAATAACACCTGTAACTCGCTCTTACTGATATGAAAATTTTGTTTTTCGATAATGTTTATGAAAATTTTATAAATCGTTATAACTATACGAGAACTATTGGTAACTTCTTGTATAGAAATATACTAGCTAATTCTTTAAATCCTAATAAATCGGAAGACAAAGAAAAAACACTTATAACAAATCAACTAGATATCTGTTTCTAACCGGTGATACTCTAATTTTTAAATAAAAACTAAGGGATCTACTAAACAATTTTTATAATTTTTCTTAAAATTAATTTGAACACAAGCAGCAAATTCCAACACTAAGCGTATCAAAGAAAAACAATATGAAAACTGGAATAACGAATTGATAAAGTAAAATAAACTTAACTCAATAAATCAGCAGTAAAGGGGAAAAATTTTATCTTTTCAATTCCAAATTCAAAACACACACACGCACGCTATGCAATGTACAGGGGCACAATAAAGTGATTTAAATCGACTTCTATTTGAAAGACGCCACAATAAGGAAGTATAATCTTCTATCCAACAAACTCAAATCCGTTACTTCATTAGAAGATAAAGATAAAGAAAATGGGGGGAAATAAAACTCATCGAAAATTTTCAATAAAAACTTCTGGTTTTTATACCAAAAAAAAAACATAAACTGCGCTGAAACTGTTTACATTACCCGGACTTCTAAAGACCTAACTTGCTATCTTTATCCAGTTGCCAATGCGTTGAAAGATATTACCGCGTAAAAACCACATATATAAAGTAAGAAGCAATTTAGAAGCCATTGAAGGTTTAGTTCATGCTTATATGTTTACTATTGGATGAGTTAAAGCCATTGCAATGCTGAGAAGGTAGTGGGTTTTGGTGTAGAGTAAAAGTAGGTCTCAAATCTTTAAAACGTGCGGGTAACATCTCATGTACGGCTGTAGCTCATCGAGCAAATTTCTTGAAAAATTTGTTAAATTTGACTTAAAGACCACTGCTGAGTACTTGCCAGCAGTTTCACTGCTAACATTTTGATGTGTCATAAGATCAATTGATTTTTAAAGGCAGCTATAGGTGGCAATATTACAGTATGGCTAAGAAATATTTGGTTTATATGGTTCAAAGAAACCTTAATTTTCGGAGACCTGAACTAGAATCGTTGGCAGATTTGCACCAATTGAATATTGATTTCAGTAATTATAAAGAAGAATCACCTTTTTTCATTGTGGAGTTGGATAACGATAAACAGGCTAAGGACTGGATAAGCCGATCTCTGCTGACTAGGGCCATCTATGAGTATTGGGGAGAAGGAGATTCTTACAATTCTCTACATGAGAACGTTTTAAACGAATCTGGGTTTGATTCTAGAGTCCGATCAATTGGTAATAAGAGTTTCAAATTTGAAATTGATTCGTTTAAGGGACAACATAAGAGAGATCTGAGTGATAAAATTAAAATCATTGAAAGCTTTGGGTATTTGAAATTACCAGGTAAAATTAGTTTAAAAGCTCCAGAAGAAGTTTTGTCTGTAATCGAAGAGTATAAACCATTAAACCCTCACGAGAGTAGTGAGAACCCAGAACATATTTATTTTGGAAGATTAGTCTCTGTGGGAGATCGTCACGCTGCTGATAGTTACGATTTAAAGAAACGTCCATACAAAGGTACTACTAGTTTTGAATCCGAGTTGTCGCTAATCAGTTGCAATCTAGCACAGGTGAAACCTGGGTCTCTGATGTATGATCCCTTTGTAGGGACAGGATCTTTTCTAGTATCTGCCTCACATTATGGTGCTATTGTGATAGGATCCGACATTGATGGTAGGATGATTAAAGGTAAGGGCCAACAGACAATAAGCGCAAATTTCAAGCATTATAATAAGCAAATCAATTTGATTGACGTGATGACCATGGATTTTACTCATAACTCACTAAGAGATAACCTGGTGATTGACTCCATAGTTTGTGATCCCCCGTACGGGATAAGAGAAGGTATTAAAATCTTAGGAGCAAAAGATCCTGAAAGATTTATTGGCAAGGAAACGATAGAAATTGATGGACAATTGGCATTTTTAAGAAAGGACTATATACCGACAAAAAAACCTTATTCTTTGGATGCATTATTAGACGATTTACTAACATTTGCTACTGAACGATTACCCATTGGTGGCCGTTTAGCTTTTTGGATGCCTACCGCCAACGATGAAGATACTGAGACTTTAATACCATTGCATGCTAACTTAGAGTTGAATTACAATTGTGTTCAAGAATTTAATAAGTGGTCCAGAAGATTACTTGTGTATACAAATAGAGGGGAAGGATTTAATGGTCCTACAAACGGTGGACAACAAAGATCTACTAAAGCTTTCAGAGATAGGTATTTCACTGGTTTCAATTAGTTGAGACATAAAAGGTATGCGTATATAATATAAATTACCGTAATTTTACAATTATTGCCGAATTTTCCAATGATACATCTGAATCGATGTACTGGATTAGCCGTGAAGACAGAGGTTTGAACTGTGTCTGTACAAATTCTAGTCGTCCTTGATCTATCAAGTACCTTGCCTTTAAACCTAATAAGTTTCTCTGCAGTATCGTTATATCGAGATCATACAATTCTTTAAATTCTTTTATTAAAGCATTATCATCTGCATCAGGCATTTTCCCACTTGTTGCCCATGAACACATTTTTTGTAGACACTTGAAAAACTCATCATAACTTAACTTGGAGTGATTAGTGGATAAAATGCGCTTTATGTATTCCGGGTTAATATAATTAGTAGCATCACAGACATGTCTACAACACATAGCGATACAAATGCCATGAAAGTTTGTACTCACGGGTATTAATGATCTCAAAGTTAGATCCGTAGCCACACCGCACAAATGTTTAGAGATGGCTACATTAATAGTGTCTTTGTTTGAATCGGTTAAAGGTTTCAACTTCAAGTCTTTTATATCAATCTTCAACCTTTCTACATGCGGAGCTTGACCTCCATCCGTAGTTGCCTCGGTTATTATCTTAGAGTCAAATTTCAGCCTATTCGAACCTCTATCTATCAAATAAAAATTTGGAGCCACGCCAAGCTCTTTAAGACAAATTTGATTTAAATACCTTGAAAATTCCGCTTTCCCACAACCAAATTCCCAGATGTTTAAATTACCATTCTTCAAATCAGCATTAGAGAGCAATTCTGCATCAATCATATTCTGTATAAGTGAAGATTGTTGCAAAGCATGTTTTGGGTTATCTAGCTCTCGTAATCGCGATTCAGTCATAGATTTATTTGATTTGATTCTTATTTGTGGTTCCTCTATTGTAATTAGTTGTAATAACTCAATGGCTTTCTTCATTATCAAATGGCTGTTCTCTGCAATATCTGTTTGTAGAGTAGTATGCTGAATAAAATTAATATCAGGCGAATAGAAAGGTTTCCCATCATTTACAGCATCCATCTTTAATTTCGTACACTTCCTAATATGATGTTTCAATTGATCCTTCCATACATTATGTGTTGGATCTAACGGACAAGGAACACGTTGCCTTTCAGGTAAAGATTCATTTAACTGTACTCGATGGTCTATACAGTAAATTTCTCCCTTGGCACTAGTCATCCCGCATCTTCTATTTTTGTTTTTAAGAACAAAAGAACACCTTTTATCTTTTGATATATTCGGTCTCTTAGCAATAGGTTCTTCTGCTGGAATTTCCATACTGTTTATTACAGTTTACTAGTTTTGTACTCGTATTTTGTTGTTCTGGACCAAAGAATCTAAAATGTAAATTCAATGAGATGAGAGTGCTTTATCTCTGTTTACATTTGAAACTTTTTCCACAATATAGCCCTAAGAGCATACCCTAATGCTAAAATCAAAAAGTTAGTATCATTTTACACGGATTTCGGGTTCGGCCGAACCCGAGAGCCCTTGGAACTCCCTCTTTGTCTGGCCAGCCGTGCGTTCGTTTTGCAGGCTTTTTCGCATAGGTGATGCACGTGCGTTCAGAGCTGCTCTACGCAATTTTTGAGCGTCGTTGTATAAATAAGGTTCTTAGTTTTGAGAAATTAAATACTCAACTCCCAACTCCCAAGAGTACTGCCCATTTATCCGGGATGATCCGGACGAAAGGATGACGTTTTCCATTAGAATTTCTGCGCTCAACCGATTTACTGCTTTTAAATCCCCATTCGTCCTTTTTTGTAACCATGTGGATGTAATTTACAAAATTATAACTTAATGATCATTCACTTCTAACTTGGAAATGTATATAAAGACTTGAAAAAATAAGTAGTTAATACAAATCATTTCTTATTAGGAGGCATTTTTTTGATCCAATTCATGATTTCTAATAAGTCTGTTTGTATTGTCTTATTACTAAGCAGTTTAAGTTATTATCTATTGTATTGGCACACATTCACCATATACTCAATTTCTCCTATAATTATGCCCCACGAAATTCGTCCAAATAGTTCTAATCTCATCAAGATATCCATATTAGGTGCCGCTGGTGGTATTGGTCAGTCATTATCGTTACTAATGAAGACCCAACTGAGCTCGCTGCTCAGGGACCAGCACTCACATATACATCTCGCTTTGTACGATGTGAACCAGGAAGCCATTGCCGGTGTGGCTACTGATCTTTCACACATTGACACTCCCGTCTCAATGTCCAGTCATGCTCCAAACTCGGACTCTGATTTAGATGAGTGTTTAGCTGGTGCTGATTTGGTTGTTATTCCAGCAGGAATGCCTAGAAAACCAGGAATGACCAGAGACGACTTATTCTCGATTAATGCGAAGATTGTTATATCTTTAACTGATGCTATCGCTACCCACTGTGACCTGTCAAGAGTATTTGTACTAGTTATCTCTAATCCAGTGAACTCTTTAGTGCCTGTAATGCACCGTAGGCTAATGACTACTCATGCTGACAGGAGCAAAAATACCGGCATCGAATCGCGTGTTTTTGGTATCACTAAATTAGATATTGTGAGAGCTTCCACGTTTGCACATGGGAAAGCTCCTCAAAGTAATCAGATGCCTTTTATCCCCGTAATCGGCGGTCATTCTGGTGAGACTATCATTCCATTATTTTCTCACCTACCACAGCTTTACTCATCAGTAGATAAACAGGAATTGAATGAATTGATTCACAGAGTTCAGTACGGCGGTGACGAAGTTGTGAAGGCTAAAAACGGTAAAGGGTCTGCGACGTTGTCAATGGCACACGCCGCTTATCAAACAGCTAAGGACTTCGTTAACTTATTACTAGGTAATATTGATTCTTTTGAATCCATCAACTTTGCCAATCTAATTTCTTCTGACACAAAGATGGGTATCGCTCCTGGTGCAAATGAACTGTTAACGCAAATCAACAATTGTCAATTTTTCGCCGCACCACTAATCATCAACCACAAAGGTATTGCCAACGTGGATCCTCATGGAGTGATTGCAAGCATGGACGCATATGAGCGCGAGCAAATGTTACCAGTTTGTTTATCCACTCTGAACCAAAACATACAGCATGGCCAAACGTTTGTGGACTCTTTCACGTGAAATTACATTAGCTTTTTTCACTTGTAAGCATCCCAACTACCGACAGGCCCCATACATAGCACTATAGTCTTATATATTCGTTAGCTTTCTTTTCAAGCATTCCCCATACCAAACCTTTTAGCAGTTCCGGGATTCTCAACTGACAGCCTTAAATAGCCGCACTCCCACCTCGAGCAACCGAACTCCCAACTCGAATAACCGAACTCCCGCCGAACTCCCAACTCGAGCAACCGAACTCGAATCTCAAGAAAGTCCGTATACAGTGACGTATCTGCCTTTTCAAAAATATTTGTGAACTGTTTTATCAACAATTAGTGGAAATTTAACACATAGTGGATAAGTAAACAAGGGCTTTAATACCGATTTTGGTGACATTTTGGTGAGCCAGCTGTACGTTGTGGGACTAGGGTGTAGCTTTTGAGAGAAAGTCACACGTATCTGGATATGTCTGAAACGAAGAGCTACGAATTTATCTCTGACGATGTCACGTCAAACCATTCGGGGACTGTGAGACGGATGCTGGTGAAGGAGTACCGTAAGATTGGACGCGGTGCTTTTGGAACAGTGGTACAAGCGTATGTAACTCCAAATAAAGAGAATTGGTACGGGCCTTTTGCTATCAAGAAAGTGCCAGCACAAACAGAATATAAATCTAGAGAACTAGAAATATTAAGATTAACCAACCATCCAAACATTGTGAAATTAGAGTATTTTTTCACTCATCTATCACCATCTGATCACAAATTGTATCAGCATCTGGCTATGGAATGCCTCCCCGGTACTTTACAACATGAGATTAGCCGATACGCTAATAATAAGCTGGAATTAGCAATTAAACATGTGAAGCTGTATAGTTATCAGATCGCTCGTGGAATGTTGTATTTACACGCATTAGGGATTTGTCATAGGGACATAAAGCCTTCTAACATTTTAGTTGACCCAGCTACTGGTGTTTTGAAAATCTGTGATTTTGGATCTGCTAAGAAATTAGAACCAAACCAACCTTCTATAAGTTATATTTGCTCAAGGTTTTATAGAGCCCCTGAGTTAATTCTTGGCTCAACACAGTACACAACACAGGTGGATATATGGGGGCTTGGATGTGTCATTGGGGAAATGCTGGTGGGGAAAGCTATTTTCCAAGGTCATGAGCCTTTGTTACAATTAAGAGAAATTGCTAAAGTGCTAGGCCCACCGGATAAAAAATTCATTTTCTTCTCTAATCCTGCTTACGATGGTCCATTGTATTCGAAACCTTTATTCACAGGCACGTCGCAATCAAGGTTTGAAAAATATTTTGGTCATGCAGGACCAGATGGTATAGATTTACTAATGAAAGTGTTAGTATATGAACCGCAATATAGACTTTCTCCAAGAAGGATCCTAGCTCATCCATTTTTCGATGATTTAAGGAAAGAACAATATTTCTTCCCCAGAGATCACACTCAGCCAATTAGATTACCTAACTTGTTCAAATTTGATGAATTCGAATTACAAATCATTGGAGATTTTATCGACAAGATCAAACCGGAATACGAACTGGAAGAATTAGAAGATAATGCAGAAATTCCAGCAACTAATGAAACAACAGACGTATAATTCAATTTTTTCCCCCGAAAAGAAGCAAATGAACTCGATTCATTTCTATTTCTTCACAATGTATCTTTAACTTTTCAAATTGTGGGTCACTGTTTGCATCTAAGCCAATCCAATTTTTCCCTCTCACTCCAAATGGTTTTATATTTATATGTTTTTTTTTCTCATTCCGTTGAATTAACTGACATTTATTAATATATTAGTTCCTTAAAACGTTTGAGTGTGAGAAAGAAAATTGTTCAACGATAATACACATCTATTGATATTGATCATTTCATAGTAAGCTTACTACACAGTTTTTTTTTCTCAAATATATAAATGTAGTACGATCTTTACATAAAGCCTTATCAAACTATTAATAATTTCAAAGCGTTAAAGAGTATGAGTATTCATCCTCTACATTTTGCGCTACCCACAACGTAATACAGCTGAATAGTATTAAGCCATTAGCCAATACATTGTTGACTCCCATTCCAACTGTTGGATAGGAAGTGTAATCCTTAATGAGGAATTTAATGATTAAAACAACAATTGAGCCTGCCAACCCACCTGCCAATAACGCAAATCCTAAAAACAGCACAGTTCTAGCTTGCCAGGCCAACCTGGATCCTATATCACCGTAGTTACCATCATTAAGCGCACCTTCTAATAATCGATTTTTCTCAATGGAGTTCACAATTAGCATCCCCAATGTACTACAGATGAATGGAATCCAATCAATAAAAGTTACATGCACATCTGATCCATTAAAGTGTTTAGAGAAAAGGACAGCGTCTAGAAAAGCCCAAACTCCGAGTCCATAGAGTGTACCTGAGAGATACACCCCCAAAGTTCTTAGCCCTTGGAACGTAGGGACTTTGAACGGTAAACGGAATAAATGTACATTCTGAGGTTCAGAGTCCATTCTGAAATTATAGACAGCCGTTAGTTTGCCTCCAGACAACTTCCAGTCAGCCAAGAGCAAGTTTCGTATGTTAATGAGGCTTTACTATAATTTATCGTAATAATTTTGATTAAATGAATATTTGAGATGAGACATGTTTAAGGACTCGCGATTAATATTTAAGTAATGGAGAGTACATAAAGAGGTGTTAAAATAATGGCAATGCTGGACGTGATGAGTCAGTCATAACGGCTGTATTTGCTGGGACGACTAGCGATGGTTCTATTTGAAGATTCCGTCTTCTGTTTGTGCGGGAAAAACTGTGGCATTAAAGAGCGATTCCGTCTTGGTTGTTCCTGTTGTGAGCGTCCTCTTGAGATGAAGCTGGAAATTATCGACCTGGCTCCGCTTTCGGAGGCTTCCTGCAAAGTGGTAGGTGGAGAGATCCGCTTAATCCAAATTTGAGCAAGAAAATACAATACAATGGCTAATACTATCATGACACCAAGGATACCGAACCACCAACCATAAGTCGCTACACCCCCACCTGGGACTTTCACGTTCATACCAAACAAACCTGTGATAAGGTTCAATGGCACTAGGATGGTTCCAATCATTGTCACCTTTCCTAACATCTCAGTAACTTTATTATTGGAATTGAATGACTCTACTTGTAATTGGGCCAAATAATTTGCATGTGATCTTGAGAAAATCTTCTCGTATGCTGATAAGTTCTGGAACATAGTTAATAAATGATCCTGAATGTCACCAAGGTATAATGCAATATCACCTCTTGGTTGTGTAGTCAATGGAGAGTTATATATGTTGCTCACGCTATCGCTGTTAACAAAATTTTTCTCACTCTTTGGGAATCCATCAGCCTGTAAATTCGCAATATTGATTTCCGAAGTCAACGCAGGACCTATTCCATGAGCTTCGTCCTGACATCTCTTGGCAAACATCTTAATGACATCTGCTTTGCCACTTAGAAGCCTCATTAAAGTCATTGTCTTGCGTCTGCTTTCTCCTATCCTTTGTAGCATTGCCGAGAAATCTAAGTTTCTTGCCATGAATACAGAGTCTTCTATCGCATCAGCTTCATACTCGATACCTTGAATCACAGGTGCAAAACTATCAGTAATGTCGTCGATCAATGCATAGCATAACCAATCCGAATTCACATTCACGTAATCTCGTAATTGTCTAACACGTCTTCTCACGTTAGCGGTATGCGAAACTGGGCCAAAATGGAATGTTATAACACCGGATCTGAAAACCACGATATATATATTGATAGGCTCCAAGAAATCTTCTGATTCATGATCATTTTCAAAAGTGTGAAAGCAAACAAAATAATAGGATTTGAATAGCTCCACTTTCTCTCTTGTTTCCTGCATTCTAATATCTTCTGCAGTCAATGGATGGATACCAAAAGCCTTAGCGATGCATCTCATTTCATCATCAGTTGGGCAACTGCAATCAAGCCACCATGTGGGTTCACCTCCACGGAATAAATCAAAAAACGATTCACCGGGTGATGTTAACGATGCAATATCCGTTGCATGAATTGTTTCTTCCATTTCAGAACAAAAAAAAGAATATCTATCTGGAATTTGAAAATCGGATCCAGGGTACAATTGTGGTAACCCACCAGTAGGATGTTCCATGCCTTCAACTATATGAACATTACCAAAGGAGACTCCAGGAGGTTCAGTCGATTCTGATTCTAATTTTTCTTCAGAGTCACTAATCCTATTAGAATTAGCATGTGTGTGATCACCACGTATCGCATGAGAACTTACTCTTGGTGTATATTTTAAAGCAGCAGAAGAAGCAGTCGTGGGGGTAGAGCTTGACACTCCTACTGCAGTTTCCATATCGTTACGATAAAAATTAGAGTTTTCATTTATTTTGATGTACTCAGCTTCTTTCTGTCTAAACTCCTCGGCAAACTCTTCCAATTCATCGAAGTCAATTCCATTCACTCTACCATGTAACTGCGGCTCCATAGGTAGATATACGTCCGTTTCTTTCGAACTGTCAGAATGGTTTGAATCGGCAGATGATATAGAATTAGCCCTAGAACTATTCTTCTTAATGGGAATAGGCTCTGTAGCGCCCATATCAAGCGATTTATGAGACATCGTCTTACTCAGTTTCAATGGTAAAGGGTGAGGACCAGTATTGTGGCTAGACACGCTATGTACAGAGTTGGCACGTAATCTTTCATCAATCTGATTAGCGTTACTATTTCTTGAAGGAAGCGGTAACTCTCTCCCAGAATGACCTCTAGACAATCGACGGCTTCTTTTTGCAGCTGCTACATTCGCTGCTACAGCGGCTTCCAGGACTGGATCGTTAGCATCATATGTCTTGTGCCTTGTGTTTCCTCTAGTGTGTTTATGTTTCAATTTTGCCTTTTCCGGAGTGTTCTTTGGAGATCTCTCATTAGATGAAGTTCCATTGTCCACAATGGCTTTAGGTCTGACGTTATGATTGGTTGTAAAATCAGGGTGTTGTCTGTGGTCATAAAGTTCATTGTGTTCCTCTGTATCCATGGATACCATGGATTCTGAAGATGAAACAGTTTCAGAAAAATTTGATACTGAAGAGTTGGAAGAATTTTCAGAATGGATGGATGTATTCATTTTTTTCGAAGTATTGTGTATCTAGAATATTAAAGTTAAAAGTTTAACCTGTCGTTTTTCAATGCAATTAGTCGATCCAGTACGTCTATTGGCATATACTAAAATTGTTAAAAGCTAATATATTGGTCTTTCAAAGGATATGGATAACACAATTTGAATGATGCTATATGAAAACTTTGAACCCCGGATAATTTTGGCAATGAGTTTACAAATAATCTGTTTTAAATGTAATTCAAATGTAATTTGTAATGATACTTTGCTATTTCGATGCTATTCTCACTTCGATTTTATCTTTTAAATGAAAGATGAAAATAAAATGGCAAAGAATATTCGAAAACTATGAGAATAAAATTACCATGGATGTATTAAGAGAAATACCTATAATCGTTAACTTGAACGAGGAAAATGGCATCAATATGATAATGGGCTACTTTAGTCTCTCCTACAAATGTCAAGTGGTAATAACGATGATGATATCAGTTGAAAGGACTATCTCAATTTAACTCAAATAAATTTTTTTTCGGAATGGAAAAAAATGACGTTTCGGAGAAGGTGAAAATCCGTCGCAATGTGATAGTGACCTGAAAGAAGCAGTTTCTCTAGTTTTACGGCTTTAAACCCAATTGGTCTTAATTTATCGTTTCCTATTCTTGCCAAAACTTCCAGTTTGATGGTCTTGTTCAGTCTACACAACTGACAGTTCTGAGCAAAATGCTATTAAAATATTGACATAGTCTCTCCAGAACTGACTGTTTCGGAATGGTACTGCAAATTGTCATCATAATCATCATCATTGATATCGTAATAACCGTCACTTTCACATTTATCGGCACATAAATATGCTTGCAGCTTTGCTTCAATCCGAGACTCCTCCCCCAGTTCAACTACTTCTAGTAATCTATCCTTCAAATCAATAGCATACGAGCGTTGCATAGATTGCTGTAAAAAATTCTTGTAAAGTCTTGTGGATTTCAATTTCTGCAAATAGAATCTCTGTCTCTGAGTGACAGCCGCCCTCAACAGAATCTTCTGTGACAGCTCTTGCTCCTTTTCTACGCTCAAATATCTCATCTGGAAGTGGTCAAACAAAACTGGCGGCTAATTTTTTTTCCTTCAAGATAGGTGCCAACCCACAATAAAAATATATATACAGCTACAGAATTCAATCTATTATATACTATACAAACTATAGAGGAACTAAGTGGCTCGGTGAAGCCTTAAATGTTGTCCTAAACGTTCTTGTTGGGAGGATGGAGACCGTTCATTTGAAGTAGAACAAGTGTGTGTTATTTTGCCAAGATCGAGAAATTAGCCGCTTTTTATACTCGGCGTCAAAAAATTTAGCCATCAGCTGAGTATCTTGAGAGGGTAATACTGTCAAATTAGTCATTGTTGTGGACATAAAAGAACGATTGTAATGTACTACTAATGACTGAGACTTTCAAGAATGAATGTGACTTTGTTATTTATCATATGTATCTTGTCTATGTTCACTTAATAAGGGCAATTAGCATAAACAGAATTGTCGTTATAAGATGTGGCCTTAACTTGTGCGCTGAACTTTTCTTGGTGCTTGCCTTTTCGGATTGTTTAATATCTGGTTCTGGTTTGTTCCATTTGTCTTTGATCTTTAATGTCTGCATCCCACTCCATTTCGTCCCATCAACGTCGTATATTTGGCATTTAGTATCCAATTCCTGAGCAGTGATCCCTATCAATTGTCCCTTGGTCACGTTGGCAGCACCAGCAGCTATTAGTGCATTGGATAAATCTTTAGCTACCTTTGTATCTGTATTAATGTTTTCATATTTCTTGGAACACTTAGGTGGTGTCTTAGCACTGGAGCTCTTTTCTTTACTTTGCTTCTTATTCTTTGAACCAAAAATTGATAGTTTCCCTTTCTTCTTCTTTGCCTTAGACAATGCTGTCATTGATTTGTCTTTATACTGACTTTGCAATTGCTTGAAATCATCTAATAACGTCACGTCACAATTGGATTCAATACGAACTAGTCCGTAATTATTAGATTCTTGAGAATATTCGTATACAAGGCCACCACTAAACACTTCCTTCATTTCAGAAGAGAATAAAGCTTTCACTTCACTGAACTGCCTTGGTAACACTTTATTACAGCCAAACTCTGAGAAAAATACTGGTCTTGTATAATCCTTATAAGCTTCGACCAATTTATCGTATCCAGCGCTCTCCATAGTTTGTTCTCCACACCACTGATAAGAATTAACACCATAAAAATCTACACTAGAGTTGGTGTCATGATCTTCCACACATTCTAAATATTTGGATAAAGGAACTCTATAGTCGAGATCGTCAGCGGCTGAGTAGCCTACTGGGATATACCTGTCGCAATGACTATTTATGTAGGCTTTCATATCCTTGATCACCTGTTTAATATATTTAGGTGAATGTGTAGCAGACTTCTTATCGTTGACGATCTCATTGCCTGCGAAAAACCCTAATGTGTTGGGATAGGTAGCGAATTGTTCAATTACTTTAAAGATGTGTTCTAAATAATCTGGGTTATATGTCTTCCATGGTTCATATCTGTTCAAATGTTGATTTTGAATGGGTGAGTTGACATCTAATATTAAATATATTCCAGCCATATCTAGCATGGTCATACATCGATCGTGGTCTAAATCCGGATTTACAGAGTACACTCTAATGGTATTAATCCCCAACTCTTGAAATAATAAAATATCACGAGCACAAATGTTAGGATCTGATAACGGATCTTTCTCATTTGTCACCTCAGAGGACCCACCAGGTTGATAGTCTATACCCTTTATGTAAAAAGGTTCATTCGTTATACTGTCAATAAAATGTTTGTCCTGAATAATTATTTGATTTAATGACGCCCAAGATAATTTCAAAATTCCTATGAGGAATAAAACCCGAAAAGATCTAATTACTAGCATTGGTAGTGTACCAAAAAAAATACTCTTGACTGGTTATTTTTTCTACAGTTCTATCTATCAATTGAAACTACTGTTGGAAAAGACATAGAACCTTTTTATAATTCTAATTATTAATATTTTGTGACAGTTTAAACACTTTCCCAAAAACGTTGAAGAACGACAAACATTTTTATTAAAACGTCATATTTTAAAAAGCTCAATACACATATGTTAAAATAGGATAAGAGAGTTGATATTTTAAAGAATGGGTATACATATATGTATAAATATGTATGATCAAGTATTCACAATGCAAAAAAATGATTATCATCAAACGTAGGATAAATGAAACCTTGATCCGTTAAAGTATTACAAGCTTCTCTTACAGACGATTCCTCTAAGTTTAAAGTTTGACATATCAACGGAATTGGTACAGCAAAGGAATTGGCATCTTTACCCTCACACTGTTTTCTACAAAATTCTAAGATTTTTTGCAAAGGAGATCCACCATTGTCCTCTGAATGATCGTTGACGAACAAGGATTGTCCATCTTGGTTAGCAACAGCATTAGGATCACTCATCTTCCCTGTGGCTACCACATAACATCTCAATGCTTCTAAATGATGTGCAATGACTTCATTAAACGAATCTAAATTTTTAATCACAGCGTATTGAATATTTTTCTTTCCACCAAACTCTTTCAAAGCACCATACACTTTCACATATGTACCGAGCTGGTACTGTTGAGCTATTTGTGAGTTGGCTGGCTCGTTAGAATCTTTGTTCTCTGCAGAATTCATATCATTAGCATCATCACTCCACTTCCTTACTTCTATTTGTCCTGTCCCATCCTCTATCGTGACAAAGATATTAGATGTATGATCAGTTATGTTTCTTATTACACCAACAAAACACACATGGTTTAACTCTTGCCCATGTGTGACAAATGGTCCGTCTTGAACGTCTTGTACAGATTCAAGAATCTGCTTTATGGTAACAGGCACCAAAGTGGTAGAGCGAGCTCCTGCACTCCCACTATCACTAGTTATGGGACGTGACCCTGAATTTTCAAAACCGCCGCCAGTAACTGAGGAATATTCGTTGTAAGGTTGATACGTCGCCATTGCTTATATGTTTAAACTGTCTTATTAAAAGCCTTTTTACGCTGAAAAACCTAGAATTTATCCTTCAACAGGTTAAAGCAAACAACTGTCTCTGCTTAAATCACCAAGGAATCTCTATGAATCTCTTACACAAATTGAAACTAGACGTTTAACGCGTAAACTAGTGATTTAAGTGAAGAGCCAGATTTAATCTAGTTTTACGCGTCTTGTATTTCTTGATCACGTTTTTCAGAAAATAAAAAAAATGATCATTTTACTGGCTCGAGACATCTATCTCATCGCTTGAACAACTGGAGATCACCAATCAACAACGACGAGAAGAAGCGTTGTTTTTCGAAACTGAGCACAATGTCACAATTTCTTTTGCATAGTCATCTTTTGTTGGCTTCAGAACCTCATAGTTTTCGTGCATCGATTAGCGATGATCACAGTGATGCTTATTTTTATACTAACGAAATTTTGAATGGACAAGCTTATAAAGCCGCTGATAAAATTTTAAACTCTGTCGGTAAACGGTATGAGGTAAAGGATGATATACTTTGTATTGCCGATTTCTCGTTATTTGTGAAGAAAGAATTGGCTCAGGACCCAGTAAAAGCTTTATATCTAGCTATTGCATTACTACAAACTTTTATTCAAAACAATTTTACAGGACCTGCCGCCCCAATTGATGTTATTAAAACTTTTTTTGTCGGCATAGAAGACAGGGCAAGTTTTTCTAAACACTTGACTCGTTGCTTGAACATTTCTGGCCAATCTGCTTATGAATTACTAGACAATCCAGAGCTTTTAATAATATCGTTGTTAATTCTTGAGTCCCTAACTGCACAGCCAAGTTTGATGTATGACCTCGACCTCGACGCTGAGACGCCATTACCAGAAATATCGTCATCTATGGACCCTTTAGTTGCTATAGCTCATTGGTGGAGAGCCAGGGCGTTATTGACACATTTATCGTTAGTGCCGGAACCTTCCGGACATCATCCAACGATTTCTTCTTCAATTTATTCATCTATTGACTTGGTAAACTCCATTGTTCAACGGTTACCAGATAGCATCGGCGAAGAGTTTAAAAAGAGACTTTATACCATTTTCTATTTAGAAAATGTCAAATGCTCATTGGCAATTAATACGGAGCATTTATGTTTACCTACTTTAACTAAGGTTAAGAAATTGACTCAATTTAATTTTGTATTAACAGGTGCAAGAGCTAAGAGAACCAAGTACCAAGAAAAATCTCGTGCTGGACTTATACTTCTGGCAGAATCTTCATTTCAAAATGATGATGATAAGGTTAAAGACGGAGCTGTTTCAACAACACCAGAGACTTTTGATTTAAATTCCGAGATCCTTTTAAATAGACCTGTTTTTGAAAGTATCGGATCTGAACCTTTAGATGAACAACTGGTGAAGAAACAGAAACTTGATTCAAATGTCGCCATAGAAGAAGCACTATTACCTGTAGCGATTAGACAGGAAGATATCCCACAGAGATTACAAGTTCTAGACCCAAACTCACAACCCACATTAAGCAGTTTTGATTTGGTTCAATTATTACTTAGACTTTACACCATTAGGCAGACTACACCAGCGAAAGATCCATTGGTAGAAGAAGAACTAACTGCTATAGTGTCTAGAATTTTATTTCAAGATAATGGGAAGACGAATTGGATTATTTTTGCATACTCGTTATGGGAGAGGTCCATAATAGAAACGACAAAGGCTAAAACCATCGAAAGAGGACTTTTACAAATGCAATCTTTAGTAGAAGAATTCGGATTAAAGATTAAAGCTCGTTTGTTGCCACAGGCAACAGTAGAACAATCAGCTCAACCAAGGTTAAAATACATACACCAGTTGCCATTTTTGCCAAGATGGGAGCTTGATGCCAAGTTAGCCGAAACTTATATGTCAGTGGGAATCTTGAGATCAGCTGTAGAGATATATGAGCGACTAGAAATGCACTGTGAAGCGGCTCTATGCTACGCAGCAGTTGGACAAGAAAAGACTGCAGAGGAAATCCTGGTGAAAAGGATAGAAAATGCGAAGAATGACGCCAGAGCTCTCTCCATCCTTGGTGACATTCGACAAGACCCAACTCTTTGGGAAAAAAGTTGGGAAGTCAACAAGTACATTAATGCTAAAAACTCGCTAGGCAGATACTACTATAACCCGCCTCCTAGCTCAGGGTTGACTAGAGATTACCAGCTGGCATTGCAACATTTGAATGACTCCTTAAGAAGGTATGCTTTAAGTTTTGATACTTGGTATTTCTACGGTTGTGTGGCGTTAGAATGTGAGAAAATGGAAGTTGCCGCAGAGGCCTTTTCGAGATGTGTTTCATTGGATGAGCAACACCCTGCATCGTGGTCTAACTTGAGTGCTGCATATGTGCAGCTCGGTAAGTTGAAAGAGGCGTTCACTTGTTTGAAAAGAGCCACGAGGTTGGATTCTCAAGATAATTGGAGGATTTGGGAGAACTACTTGACAGTATCAGCAAAATTGAATGAATGGAATGACGTCTTACTTGCGTGCAAGCAATTAGTCAAGATCAGAGGCTCTAAATCCGGAGACAAAGATATCGATTTGCCCATTGTAGAGAAACTTATAGAATTACTGGTTAGTGCACCCTATGATGAAACTAAGATGAATTATTTCCAAAACACATGTATCGAGTTTATCTGCGTTACGATGCCATCTGTGATCACGACAAGTGGGAGAGCATGGAGACTCGTGGCTAAAGTTGAACTATGGAGACAAAGACCATGGGCTGCGCTGGAATGCCACGAAAAGGCTTACAGAGCCATCTCTCAAAATCCATACTTAGATACCGATGAAGAAGTTTGGAATGACACCGTGGATGCGTGTGATGATTTAGTTGCTGCCTACGAATCGCTAGGCGAAATGCCCGGTAAATACGGTGACAACAGTCTAGTTTGTAAGGATTGGAAATACAAAGCCAGGTCTGCCATCAAGGCGCTAATGAGCAAGACTAAACACAGGTGGGAAGACACTGAAGGTTGGGAGCGATTGATAGAACTAAGAAAACAGGTGTAATCGAACGGCTTAGATAATGCAATAACCTTATAGTATGTATTTATATAGAGAAGTGTATAGATGATGGCACCACCTCGCTCAAATCACCTCCCACACCTCGCCAACTGCCATGGCTGGTTATCTAGAGGGCAGGCGTCCCTCGTCTTAATCCACTTGTTAATACAGTGCAAATGGAATGCATGATTACAGGTACCCCAAGCAGCTACACACTCGTTATCGGTGTCAGTCATCGCTTTCGGCTGACATTCAATACAGGGCTCCATGATATGGTTTCTACAAATAGCACAGTTATCCACAGCTATATCCCACGACCAAAAAGCTACTGCAGTCCATTTCTTGATTTCAAATCTATTCTTTTTAGGAACCTCACCAACGGGCCCTTCGGAGTCTACATCCATTTTATCCATTTACACCAACACACAAAGTCCAATAATACCGTGTTAAACACTGCTAAAACAGATTCTGCGCCACACAATCGTTCAAACAGTCCAAATCCGTGTGGTAGTCTTTCGTTACTTACCATAGTGTTTCCATAATCTTTTCAATCAAATCATCTAGTAATTTTCCACGAATTGATTTTTCATTGAAAGAACAGAATTCCATAGAATAAGGCCCTTCAGTGAGCAATGGACTATTCCATGAGCACAATTGCGTGGCGAATTGTTGGGTAATCAGTGCTGTTGTGGGAAGGTAGAATGGCTGACGAGGATTCGAATGATGTGAGCTCCTTGTATCCTGCTCCTCCTCCTTACGTGAAATTTTTCACTGATGAGAATTTGAATGAGCTGAGATCGAAGGCACTGGGCGAGAGTGGGCAGCCGGCGGGGTCCGATAGTGAGCGTAGTAGCGTACTGGACTTTTTGGTTCCTCCTGTGATGCCTGAGTCGGGGCAATATCGTGCTTTTGGCAGCGTGTGGCAAGTAAAAGACGAGTTACCGCACTTGAAAGACATGGGTATTACGCAATTGTATGACGACGCAGTGAAGGCGAAAGGCGCCAATTACCAGAACAAGATCAAGGAGTTACGTAAACTACTGAAGTCTTTGCTGCTGAACTATCTCGAACTTGTCGGCGTGCTAAGTTTAGCGCCTGAAGTGTACGAAAAGAAAGTCGACAACATTCGGACCATCTTAATCAATATTCATCATCTTTTGAACGAGTACAGACCGCACCAGTCACGGGAGTCTCTTATCATGTTGTTGGAGGAGCAGCTGGAACATAAGAAACAGGAAATCGCACACATTGAACAAGTTTGCGAATCAGTAGAGCTGAAACTCGATCAAATTCAGAAAAGCTTGAAATGAGCAAGTCACAAAGGGAAAAAGCAATCTCACCATCCACATTCCACTGCGTTTCTCATTACTAACCACTTATTAAGAGGAACAGGCACGTTTTAGCTTCAATTTCCATTTGGTAAGAACCGGGACTTTTTACAAGAAGGTCGATACTACCGCAGCAAACGCACAGCGGTGCGGTTCAAAGGACCTATGCCAAAAGGTCTGCACACACACGCCTGTAGAACCAACTACTTCCAGATCTGACGATTTAGTAAGCCTGCCCCTCCATGTTCTGCAGCTGTGTCTGTGCGTTCAAAATTTACATTTCCGTTTTCGTCGGCTCTCGAGAAATTTTTAGTAAGCGATTTCCGTGGGATTGCCTAGAATCCATTGTTGAGAGCCATGGAAGAAGCGTACAAATTACTTAGGAAGTGTTCGTCAAGCGTTCAATGGTCTTGACATTGCCCCAGTGTGTACCGGGCTACGAGGATTCTGTGGATTTTTAATGGGAATTTGCGAATACAGTTGAGATATTTGTTCTGAAAGTGTTCGATGTGCCTGCATTGTGGGAAAATGGTATTTAGTAAGCACACACATATATATATGAGATCTGAATGAGGTTTGAGGTTTGAGGTTTTCTTCGTAGTCGTTGTGTAGAACCTGTAGTTGTATATTGTCTCCATTTTGTGTGTGAATATAATAGGCAAACAGAATGACCCGTCAGTATGACCATTCTGGATTTAATTCAACGAATTCATTGTTTTCTATGACAGAGTCGAACAAATTGCATTTGTCTATGGCTCGAGCCGAGTTCGAAGATTCACACGAAGAAGTAGACGTCCCAGCTCATATCCAAGAAGTTTTACAAACAGGCCCGTTACAGCCTTTAGACCGAACCATTGGGAACGATAAATTTGTCGTGGTGCTCGTGGGATTACCTGCAACAGGTAAATCTACGATATCAAATCATTTGATCCAATGTTTTAAGGCTCACCCACAAACGTCGTCTTTGAGATGCTCTATATTTAACGCAGGGAAAGTCAGAAGAGTGATGAGTAGCACAACCACAATGGCATTGGCTAGAAACGCTGATGAGGATTTGTTTGATCCTAAAAATGCAGATAAGAAGGAAAAATTTGCTATGATAACTTTGAAACAATTGATAAGCAACTTAGATGCGGATAGATGCGATTTGGCCATGCTAGACGCCACCAACTCAACTGTAAAGAGACGTAACGTGGTGTTCTCCACAATAGCTAAGCACAACGCATCACCAATGGCGAGATTTCAAATTACACCAATTCTTTTCCAAATCACTTGCTCAGATGAAAATTTTATTAGATACAACATTCATAGAAAATCATTTAATGAGGATTATTTTGATAAACCATACGAAGTTGCTGTGTCGGATTTTTCTAAGAGGTTGCAGAACTATCAAAAGCAATTTGTGCCATTTACTAAAGATGAATTCGATACTTTGAAAGAGAATACTTTAAGAGATTCTAATTTTGCGTACTTTAATCTTTTAAACGTTGGAAGAGATGGCTTTATGAGTGACAAATCGCACCATCTTCGTCGTCTATTGCCTAATACGTCGGTTGAAGTGAAATTAATCATTGACGTTATGGAAGACTTTGTTAATCAATACGTTTCCATTTATGGATTCCAGTACATTAGAGCAGTTCAAGATTTTTTCAATAAGAAAGATGGAATTGTGAGTAAATCATCTAAATTATTGAAAAATGGTACTAAACTTGACGTCCTGTTCAAAGTCGTTGATAATACGTACCTTTCGAATTTAAGAAAATTGAGTCCCATTAACACTCAGAATTAGTTACTGAGATCGGCATTAGTCTCAATGTTAGGAGACCTTCAAAGACACTTACATATCGGAAGCTATTCTTTGTTTAGCAGAACAAATATCAACCAACAAAGCATTCCCAATTGGTTGAAGAAATATTGACTTAAGACATTTAAGTCTCATCTATGTATATATAACACACCTATAACTTTAATGAATTTATGATTAGAACATGAACTGACACGTAATTTGTGTAAACTCTTGAAGGTTTAAATAAAGATTCATATTTAAAGATGCTAAAGGTCTAACCCAGGTAATCCAGATTTTTTCTTGGGACTTGAAACATGTAAATTATTTGGCTCATTTTTCGGAAGCTCGTAATTTGTGGATGAAACTGTATTTGAAGCGCCCATCGAGGACATAGTCGTGGAATCACCATTTGCTGGAGGTGCCGCTCCATGTTCTGTTTTTTCTCTCACTGCGTTGATGTTATTGTTAATACCAAAATACCACCCGTTTATTTTGTGGTTATTATATGTGGGGTCATCGTATGCGTTAGGATCATATGGTCTTGCCCTTGTCCAAAATCGTATGGTTCTATCTTTCCCAGCACTTGCTAAAATATTCCCAGCGTAATTATACGCCACCGAAGAGACAGATTTGTCATGTGCAAATGGAATGGTATGCACAGGTTCAGTTAAACTTTGTAAAAGATCAAAATGCTTCAGAGAACCGTCATAGTTTCCGACAACAAACATGGAGTCATTGATGGGACTCCAAGTCAACGTCATATAATCGACCTCGTCTCTTATTACCATCAACTCTTGCATGTTCTGTCTAATATCAAAAACTCTCAAAGATTTATCCTTGGAAATGCCTACCAGAAGATTTCCCTCGGTGGGTTGAAATTTTGTCTTGAGAACGGTATGTTTGAACTTCAAAATTGTGGAGACATTATTCCCAGACCTTGGATCCCAAAGTTTAATTAAATTATCCTTAGACCCAGACGCAATGAGCCCCATTGTGGGATGCCAATCACAGCTCTTCACGTCCCAATGATGACCTGACAGGACCCTTTCCTGTTGGCCAGTACTAAAATTCCAAATTTTCAGTATATTATCATCCGAACATGAGACAAATTTAGAGTCATTACAGCTGAACGCAATGTCTCTGATAAACTCAGTATGCGCATTGTCCAACTCTTTCACCATATTGAAGTTAGGTTGCCACAGCTTGATGATACCGTCGGTGTCACCGCTGATTAACCAATCTCCCGCGTGCGAATATTCCATAGTAGTTACAGCAGATTCGTGAGCTTGCATCAAACTTTCGAAATTGAACGAAGTACCATTCCATAACGAGAATTCTCCATTGTACGTGGCGACAATTAAACGTCTTCCCTCGGGAGTCCATCTTATAGCTGGAATAACATGTTTCACTTTATTGGAACTCAAATGAGTGAATTTCGACGCTACGTTGATGACACGCTCTTTGCCAGTTCTATACACGTTGGGAGGCATCATATAAGATGTGAATGAAGTCTCTGGCTCAATGGAAGGCAGCGGAACGGCATGCTTTCTATAATGGTAATACCGGTTAAATAATGAACCAACATCGACCGTTCTTCTGTGCGAAACATATTTCTTAGTGCCAGTACCATCAGTCACTACACTGGACTGGGAGTCCATAATTCAATTGAAGTATATCAGCACAGCGCAGTTGCCACACTTGTATTTCCATAGTGCTAAGTAATTATTATGTATTGAGCGACTAGTAGTATATAAGTATGTATTAATTATGTGACATTTTATTACTACGGGAAGCGAAGTATCAGTAGGCAGAACCGTTCATGGGTTTGAAGATCATTCAATTGACGGAGACCATTGGAATATATTTCTTGCAACTTGATGACACTTCAGAAGAAATCCTCTTTGTCCTTGATGAATCTTGGGTATAATGACCAAACTACAGTTAAAGAAATGATGAGGACCAATGACAGGAAGGGCATCACTTGTATTCCTAAGTAATGGAAGACCACACTTGCTAAGTACGGTATCAAAGCACCTCCACAGCCACCCATACCTACTGCAATCCCTACACCTGTAACGTGTAATCTCTTGGGCAAGACTTGCAAAGCTACGATATTGGCAGAAGGGAATTGCGGTCCCAAAAAGAATCCTGCCATGAAAACCACCATGAATAAAACGACAAAATACAACGTGCTTGCACTGTTTATGAAACCTAGCAAGAAGAAGAGACAATAGCAGAGGATGGAACACAACGCATAGGCGCGATTGGCTCTGTACTCATTGCGGAAACTTCTCTTTGTGACAAAGCCAAGGCAGAGTCTGCCACCGGTTAGACCCGACCAAAACGCCGGAGCAATGTACGACATTTTAATCTTATCATCCAATTTTGTCTCCAGCAAATACGTGAAGAAGAAGTTGCCGGTGGTGATCTCTGCGCCCAGGTAGAGGAATAAGAACAGTGCATACAAGAAGATGGAAGGATCTTTCAATAATTGTATCCCGCTGTTGTCCTGCCCGCTCGAACCATCTGCCTCGCTATCCACATGGCAGGTATAGTCATATTTAGCAGCTGTCTCATATTTGAAAGCTGGAATAGTGTAGATTAATGCCAGCAAGGATACCCCTAGCGGCAAGAAGAAATAGTACGACCAATGCCCCCATTTGACGAAACGAGCCACCAGCGGAGTGGTGACCATGGCAGCAACACCATACACAGCATGGAGCACACCCATCCACTCGTTCTTGTGCACCAAGAAGCTTCCTATCTGAACATTGGCAGAAGCGTCCAGAACACCTAAAGCCAAACCAATAGGCAAACAACTAGAGACGTAGATCCATAAATGTGGCGGCTGCGCTAACAAAACGGTAAAGAAAATCAGACATAGAAACACAGAGAGAAACATCGATCCTCTCATACCAGCATAGTAGTGAATTCGTTCATTGAAGAAAGATGCCAAAGTGTATCCAACCAATTGAACCAGAAATATCGACGATACTCTCACAGTGGACGCATCGTAATACTCTACCAGAGTCGGTAGAAGAGCTCCTGTGACTTGCTCATTGAACCCAAACACTAAAAACATTAGAATACACGAAATGGCTTGGTGCTTCACTATAGGAACTTTCAAATAATCCAACGGATACAGTTTCAAAATGTGACCTTTCCACTCCACATCTCTCATGAGCGGACCAACACCGTCAAAGCTCACAATACCTTCCTCGTTAGTCTCGTTGGAGTCATGCAAGGGATCATCTTCTAGTAAGCTTTCTAGCTCAATCGGGTTTTTAACTTGGCTCACACCGGGAATAACTTCTGCCATGCTGCTAGCCTACACTCTACTGCGGTGATGTTGTTTCCTACAAGTCAATTCCTCCCAATCCAACAGGCGTAAAGGAGCTATAGCACTACAAATCTCATATTCTCAAATTTCACTATCTTGATGATGAGATTGAGTCTAACTCATCTATAGAAAAAAATCATTAAATTTCAATCTTTATAGCAAAACTGCCAGTGTATCCAGACTGTTAAGCACTTGTCAACTTTGGCCAATCGTTGCAAAATCGGTATGGAAACGTGGCTGGACTTCACTTAAACAAGAATTGCTAAGAATCGTCAAACGTAGAACACCGGTAGAAGTAAGTGGTTGATAGAATGAGTTCTCCAAGAAGAGATACATTTGTACCTCAAAATGGAAAATCCAATTATTCTCATTCGAATGCTAATAACTATGGCTTATCGTCTTCTATGGGCAGATCTTTTCGAGTTCAGCATTATAATGCCAGCTCGCCAGGCCCAATTTTGGATCCATCGCAAGGGCCTAATTCTATGAGACCAAAACTTTCGAACCGGTTTTCTCATGCAAGCACTATTATGAGTTCTTTTGATCCAATTGGACGGTCCTACTCTTCTAATGATCAGAGCCATATGTATTCAATGGACGACAAGAACCGCTATTATTACAATAGAAGAGACCCTTCAAGGAGAAAGAAATACTTGTCTATGTCCACTACTAGTGGTAATAACACTCCGACTGGGTTCCGGTATAGTTGCAAATCCCCGACAGAGCTGGCTAGTGTGGATAAGATCAATGATCCCAACGAAAAATTGTTGGTTACTGCTGGGAAATCGAGTCTTAACATTTTCAAATTCTCTAAAGATGATGGCACCATCTCGTGGGAATATGATTTAACGAAGAATAGTCTTTCTATGGGAGCTAGAACGCCTCCATCTAATTCTTTCTTGCCCAAAAGGGCGAAAAAGGTTAAATTTAGCACCATAGCTGATGTGAAAGCTGGGTATGGTCTGAATAAACACAATGTGGCTATTTGTACAAACTCGACTACGATATCAATCTTTGATATTAACAAAAGAATGGAGTCTAGATCGCTAGTGACCAGTTTCGAAGAACATACAAGATCTGTGAACAGTTTTGACTTCAATATGGTTCAACGAAATTTACTTATCAGTGGTGGACAAGATGCATGTGTAAAGATTTGGGATCTTAGAACCAAGACTAATCGAAGAGCCAGTTGCGAGATTAATATAAGTACAGCTTCGGATCCAATACGGGACATAAAGTGGATGCCAGGTTACTCTTTCGCACCGGAACGAACCACACCAGAATATAAAGCAAACTCTGGATTCAAATTTGCATCCATACATGACTCTGGAGTGTTATTGAAGTTTGATTTAAGACAACCTAACCAGTTTGAAAAAAAAATCAACGCTCAAACGGGGCCAGGCTTATGTCTAAGTTGGCACCCTCATTTAGATTACATTGCCACTGGTGGACGTGATGGTAAATGTGGATTATGGTATTTCGGTGACAAACATCCGACAGAGGTAACTAATAGTCAAACAGCACTATCCCAACTGCATTCCCAAATACCTTCACAGGCAACTAATGGCTTAACAAATTCGCATATGCATCCAAATAATAATATAAACTCAATATTTGGCAATACGTCAAATAATATTAATGCATTCCCTGAAATCAATATTAATATGGGAGCACCCATCACAAAATTGAAATTTCAACCTGGAACTAGTAATTCTATTGAAAACTCTTTGTTAGCGTTGTCGACAATGGGGGATGAAGCACAGGTATGTGTGTATTCATTGGCAAGAAAATATATTCCAAAACATGTCCTACAAACTAATTCAGCTTCATTAGGGCTAACTTGGTGGGACGATAATTTGATATTTAATATTAACAAGGACAATTACGTCAATGGTTGGAATATTAACGAAGAACCTACAGTACTGTCTAACTTGAAAAAAAATGTTTCTGCATGGAGAGATATGGATGGCAATGGCTTTGTTATGTTAGACCAAGATGCGGGAAGCTATGAAAATCCTGTAGATTTGACAACATTTAATTTAAATAGGTACGATTCGAGAGATACAAGTGGGTTATCAAATCTCAACACTAACACTACACCGAGGGTAACTACTTTAAAAAGAGGAAATCAAGGTAGTAATTATGTTGGTTTAAATGAACATACTTCATCGTCGAAAAAGAACGGAACTCCAAGTGCCAAAAGCCTTATTTCCTCCAATCCTGTAAGTAACAGATCTTCAATATCGGGCGATGCAGCAGGGTCTTTTCATGAAGCTAAGTTAAATGATCTTAGTTCCAAAATTTCTCCTAATATTATAAGTTTAGATTTACCTGAATTATTTCATAGTATGAGATTGAGTCATTTACGAGAGTATAAAATGGATACCAATTCTTACGAACAAATACTAAAGAAACGATCACCTGTGGAAGTTTTCAAATATTTGGCCAAAGAATTACATTTCTCCTTCATTAGTGACAAAAGTATAGTAGACACTAAAAGTTCGCATCACCAAACGAGTCTCCTTGACGAAGACCAGACACGGGAGGATCTAATGCAAAAATTTGGAATGAATGAAAATTTTACTTGGGCTAATTTGGTGAACAGAAAGTCTAACGACCCGGAGAACTCACTACTCAATTCTACTACAAAGCAGAGTAGTCCTCAACACGCCATTATTGGTAGCGACTCATCTATAGATAAAACGTCACGAAATGGTGACGAATCTATAACGGAACTATCAGCATCGGTCAATTCTCAAATATCAAACGACGTTACAGAGGAACACTCCAGTGAATCTTTCGAGAATCACAATATTGATTTAGAAAAGAGAAAGCTGTTGCTCTTTGATTTGATAGAGGTTGCAAACCATAATGCTTCAGTATTTTCAGAAATCTCTGATTTACAGAATTTTAAAGCCTGGCTACTTATCAGGGACTCTTTACTCTGGGATTTGAGAACAATCGAGGAGTTTGATTCAGAAAATGAAGATAATGACCCCGAATCTCCAGCACGATCTGGCCAAAATCTTGGAGACAACACGATATACGCCAATACTACAACTAAGGATCGGGATTATTCTTTCAATTCTTCCCTGTATAGTGGATCTGTTTCTAACGAACCTAATTCTCGTCGAGATTCCATAACGGAAGAAAGCCGGAAGAGCACTTCGTTAAAAATTGCAGCAGATATAAAAAGAAACCGTAGCATATCCAGCGAGGGCAAGGATTTTGACAATCATCAGAGTAATGTAGAAGTGTCGTCGACAAAGCATGATGAAACGATACCTGGGAATGACAATAGTGATTCTAAGGATTCAAAGCTAAAAGAAGATATAAGAAAATTGAGAAAGCAGCATAAAAATGCATTAGAAACTTTTACTGAAGAGAGTCTTATTGATGATGAAGAAGAAGTACGACCATCAGATCCTTCTCAACGACGGCAATCAACTACTTCTATTGGAAACAATAGTGGCAGCGAAGACGGAAGTCCTCTTCCCCAAGCAATTCCGATCTTATTCAAGCGTCCTCAAAGACCGTCCTTTATAGACACTTACATGTCTGATCTTCATTCTCCCACAATTGATTACCTAGATGACGAGCCACGTAAAGGGAGGAGTCCTGCTCCTTTAAACAGTGGTTCACCTCAGAGTCGGATATCATTTCAGAAAGGTCCATCCCCCAATAGGGCCCCGCCAGGGTCTTCTTTTCGTGGGATAGGGATTTTGAAAGCTGGATTACTACAATCACCACAGCATCTATCCTCATTGTCATCCTTCCAAAAAAATCTGATGAATAACAATAATTCATCTACAGCCTTTGAGTCTATATCTGGTGAACTGAAAAATTATAAATCTCCGCCTTGGAGTACACGATCTCTCTTACAAAAAATGTATCAACAAGCTGTAGAGACAGGAAACGTCTTGCTTACAATCAGCCTTGTGCTGTTATTTCAAGACATGTATAACATCACCACATTAGAAGTCGCCAAAGATAGTATAGCAGAGTTTATTTCATTGTTGCATAGGTATGAGTTATTCGAGATTGCCACTGCACTATTGAAAAACTGCCCGTGGGACGATATCATGGGTTCAGAAGTTGGGAAGTCTCAAATCCAGATATATTGTGAGCGTTGCGGAGAATTAGTTGTTAATGAGTTATCAAAGGCAAAAATTGGTTCTGCTAAGCAAGAGGAAATGAGGAAATTTGGATATTGGTATTGTGATCTTTGCAAAAAACCAAACACATTGTGTGTCGTCTGTGAAAAGCCTATGAAACATTTATCTCTCTGCTTGCTCGAATGTGGTCATGAGGGGCATTTCGATTGTTTGAAAGAATGGTTTTTAGATGAGATGATGAACTGTTGTCCCACTGGGTGTGATAACAATACTGTCAATTTATGAAAGAGCAAAGAAGAGAGACACAGGGACCAAAAAAAAAAAAAAGAGAAGAGTCACTCCTCTTCAAATGCCCTAGCTTCTACCAGCTCCCTTTCATACAAGAAATCTTTAATTAACCCCCAATAACCTGGTTCAAAGACAGTATCATTATGAAACCCATTTGCTAATTCGAAATATTTTTTATCGATGCTTGGACAGAGTTCAAACAGTACTTTAGAGTGCCGAGGCGGCACAATCTGATCCTTCAGCCCACACAAAAACAAAAACGGTATCTGCTCATCCACTGCACGTATAGTACTCTCTGAGTCCCACATATCTTTACACAAGGGAGCCAGAAACTTAATGTAAGGTAAGAAGTATGGTATCACTTTCCTAATATTCAAAAAAGTATTCTCCAAGATCACTGCACCGATCATGTCACCGTAATTAGCAGCAATATGGATAGCCACCGCACCACCTAAGGACCTACCAAACAACACAACCTTCTTGTTCCTGTGGAAAGAATTTTTCTGTAAATACTCAATGGCACACGCAGAATCAATTTTAATCCCTTCCTCTGTCGGCGACCCGCCAGACTTACCATAGCCTCGGTACGAGAAGATGAAGACACTCATGTTGAAACATTTATAGAACTTTTCCATAATCCAAATAAAATACCCAATATTCCCTGCATTGGGACAAAGAATAAGGCACGTGGTCCTCGAATTAGCGTCTGTATTCTGTATATCGTACCCTTCTATATCGACTCCATCACTGGTAGTCAGCAACACGTGTCTGTACGGCAGATCGCGAGACGCAGGCGTCTCAATATTCTTCTTAGCACCTTGGGCCCAAGATGGATAAAGCAGCAAGTTTTGGCAGTAATAAAACGCTCCGAACGACGCAGACATGGACACAAGCACAACACTCTCCCACACCATCAACGGGCCTCACAAACAACACAACAGAGCCGTCTACCACACACTCAATACCATTGGCAGCTGGTAAGAAATTTCACTATTGCGATGCCCTTCCTTGAAGAAGAATTAAAGATTCGGTCATTCGAGACGTTGGGGCGGATTGTGAAGAATTGAAATTTTGTTTAAAAATTTTTATTTGAAGCTTACACTGAAATTACCACCATCGAGAGAAAATTTGTTTTGCTGGCTGGATGAGTTGGATATTGAACGACTCTGTGGCGACGTTGCGAAGTGTATTGTATTGAAAGATGTCTGTGGAAGAAGTAGCCAAAAAATTTGAAGAGAATGTGTCTGTTGGCGGCGGAGAGAGCTTGAAGACTGTGCTAAGTGATAATGCTGATTTTGAAGTAAAGCATCCGTTGAACACTAAGTGGACTTTGTGGTATACGAAGCCTGCTATGGACAATTCTGAGTCGTGGTCTGATCTTCTACGTCCTGTGACGACTTTTGAGTCCGTGGAGGAGTTTTGGGCGATTTATCAGAATATTCCTGTGCCTCATGAGTTGCCATTAAAGTCGGATTACCATGTGTTCCGTAACGATATTAGGCCTGAGTGGGAAGACCGTGCCAACTCGAAAGGTGGTAAGTGGTCTTTCCAATTAAAGGGTAAGAACAACGGTGACATCGACGAGTTGTGGTTAAGAACGCTATTGGCTGTTATTGGCGAAACGATTGATGAAGAAGATTCGGAGATTAATGGTGTTGTGTTGAGCATTAGAAAAGGTGGTAACAAGTTTGCATTGTGGACCAAATCCGAATCTAAGGAGCCTCTAACTAGAATCGGAGCTAAATTCAAGCAAGTGTTGAAGTTATCTGAAGATGGTCTTTTGGAATTCTTCCCTCATTCTACAGCCAACAGTAGACACGCTCAACCTTCTATTACGTTGTAAGAGCACTCCGCACCTCAACTTCGGCACTAATATAAACTACTCATCCATGAAGGTATCATAGATTATTACGACGCTTTATTATATACATAGATTATTATTTAATCGATTGTTACTCATCTGACAAGTAAATTCAAACTAGTTGCCCTCTTGTGCTAGGAACTCGCTTTCTTCAACCGATAACTCTTCATAACCGTAGCACTTCTTAATCGAAGTTTCCAAAATGTTCAAACCTTTCGCAATATTTTCATCTTCAATGGTCAATGGTGGCACAAACCTAATCGTGGTCTTCCCTGCAGTGATAATCAAAAGCCCCAAATATCTAGCTAACGTGACAATCTTGGAAGGCGGTTCTGCAAACTCTAATCCCAACATTAGTCCTTTACCTCTGACGTCTACAATTTCATTTGGATACTTGTTCTTTAAAGTTTGTAACCCAGACGTTAGGATTTCGCTCTTTCTATTCACCGAGGCTAAAAACTCTTCCGTAGCAATAGTGTCTATCACGTAGTTTCCGACTGCAGAGACCAGTGGGTTCCCACCAAAAGTGGTTCCGTGATCGCCAACTCTCAAAGCATCATTCACTTTATCATTCACCACAGTGGCAGCAATAGGAGCACCATTTCCCAGCGCTTTGGCAATGGTAAAAACATCAGGATGCGCTTCTTTAGGTAGATAACTGTGGGCCCATAGTTTACCTGTACGGCCCATCCCACACTGAATTTCATCATAGATTAAGATAATGTCATGCTCAGCACATAATTTCTTCAATCCGATTAAGTATTCAGTGGAAATAGGGTATACACCACTCTCACCTTGGATGGGTTCCACTATCATTCCAGCAATCTTATCTCCATTCTCAGCTAAGAAGCTTTTCACTGATTCGATCCCGTCGTTTACATTTAAGAAATGCACATTAGGCAACAAAGCCCCAAATGGCTCTCTGTATTTCTTATTCCACGTAACACTCAGAGACCCCATTGTCCGCCCATGGAAGGAGTTCTGGAATGCGACAATGCCTTGTTTCTTACTAGATTGGGCCAATCCAAATTTCTTCGCAAACTTCAAAGCAGCCTCGTTAGCTTCAGATCCAGAGTTGCAAAGAAAAACTTCACTAGCATCATGCTGCCCTTCACATTTCTTAGTTAACTCCACAATCTTACAGCTTAACTCCACAGATTCTTGGTTATAATAAAGATTCGATGAATGAATCAGTTTATGACTTTGCTTCGAAAGAATTTCTCCAACTCCCGGGTGACAATGGCCCAAAGATGTCACAGCAATACCAGCAGTAAAGTCAAGGTACGCTTTCTCATGAATGTCATACAATGTATCATTCACACCTCTCTTGATAAACAAGTTTTTGGGCCTAGCATATGTGGTCACTTGATAACCGGTTTTTGACTGTAGCAGCTTAGAACTGTCCAGAGCAGCTCTCTTCCCGAGCAAAGAGTTTCTTAAAGACATATTGCACCCTCAACAGACTCTTTATAGCCTCCAAAAGCACTCAATTGATCCTTGCAATGTGGTGAGAAGAACTTCTTTCACTGCTAACGTCTTTGACTCATCCACTTCAAAACTGAAATATCACTTCCAACGGATCATCGACTTGAAATATTTTGGTCTTAAAGACCCCCTCCAAATGACAGTTTCACGACACAACCAGGATACTACAAAGAAAGTAAGATCTGAGTGTTGAGCTGTGTAGGTGGCGAGGGATTGTTGTATACGTTTACGGGATGAGTGGGTTGATTTGTGAGCCCGACACGGATTTTCATTTGCAATTAAATGAGCATTTGTTCCATATCCCTTATGATCAGTTAATCAAGAATATGAGCGTTGTGAAGGGTAAGATTTACCAGGAAACGGGTAAGTTGAACTCTGATTTGAAATTAATTGACGACCTGCTTTCCCAGAACTCTGTGAGCTTCGATAAACGTGCCTCTAAATTACTTTCTGAGTTGATTAAGCGTGTTGACAATTTTGAAAGTGAGTTAGAGACGTTAGTGAGCCATGAATTGGAATGTTTGCAAAGGATTGAGAGCAGAATACGGTTTTTCCAAGAGTTAGATTATGCAAAAAAACACAAATTGAAAGATTCTCTTATCGATTGGTATCAAAAATACACAAATTTACTTATTGGCGATTATTTGACTCGAAATAGTCGCCAGGAGAAGGATAACAAGGGTGTACGTTTCTTGAAATCGTTGAGTTTAGACCAATTGATCGATTATGATATCCTTCTCACGGCGAATACAGTGTCCACAGCATTGACAGAGAAACACGATATAACACCTTTAATTGATTGGATCAAACAGAATAAACAGTATCTCTCCGCTCAAAACTCTAAACTTGAATTTAACACAAGGATGCAAGAATACATAGAATTTTTGAAGTCGAAGAAATATGGTGAAGCTATTCAATCGTTACAAGATATATTATTGAAATTTATGCCGACGAATTTTTTGGAGATTAATGTTGCATGTGGGCTAATGATATACATCGAGGATTGTTTATTAATATTGGAGAATCAAAATCAGGTAAAGATACCATTCACTTCTAATATCGATGATTTTGATCGAATCAAAGATGATCCAAACTTGGCGTTTAATTTTTTCTTTAAGAGACAACTTCCAATCTCAATGTATAAGGAGCAGGACTCACACGTTTGGGAACAAAGGACGTCATTTATCGATGAAAAGAAATTGAGTAAATATTTAGATTTGCTAAGTGAGGATAGATGGAATACTTTAAATGAAAATTTCTTAGATGAATTTTACTCCTTCCATGGGATCTCTAAATATGACCCGTTGTTAATCTACTTATCGTTAGGGATATCAACATTAAAGACTAGAACGTGCTCACGCCATGAGAGGTTGGGAGGTGACAGTAGCAATGTCATTAAGGATGATTGGAATAACTACCTACCGAATAATACCCTAAAGAATAAATGCCCCGTTTGCTCCGTGATGTTTGCGCCGATTGCACGAGAATTACCGTATGCTCATCACACCGAATCTAAATTATTCGAAAATCCAGTAATGCTGCCAAATGGAAACGTTTATGATTCTAAAAAACTGAAACGATTAGCCAAGACGTTGTTGAAAAAAAAATTGTTTCAATTAAATGATGGCGAAGTTATTGATCCAATAAATCAAACAATTTTCAAAGAATCAGACTTTATTAAAATGTATCCAACATAATTTTACCATTAGAACATTATTAAGTTAATCACTATCACTGTCATTATCTTGCTTGGGGCCCTGCTTCTTCTTCCTTTCATATTCTTTGAACACAAAGATTCTAGCATCTCTCTCCATAGCAGGTTTCGTAGTATCTAATTCATTGTTAGTCCTCTTATGGTGATATTCTGGGAATTGAGACCATTCAAATTTTTGGGATCTGTCTAATTGTAATCTATTCTGTTTGGCAAGCATTTTAATTTGCCACGAATCATAAGGCTCACCATTAAATAAAGAAACCATAATCCTACCACACCCATTTTCAGAGATAGGCAATCCTATCTCGTTGTCGGTAGTATCCAATGAGTACCCTTGTCTGTGGGTCTCACGAGTCCTTTTAATCGACGAGTTAACGAGTTTAAACAATTGCTTCACGCTATCGAAATAATTGAAAAGCAATACCTGATGGTCTCTAATGTTCCTGTCCTGGTCCTTTATACCTTTCCCAGTATGTGGGAAATTGAACATCACAGTATTCAAATACTTGTGCCGCCAAGCTGGCGAGATCTGTTTATGCCATGGCGTGTGTTTAGATAATTTGAAAGTCTTTATCAAATTCGTAGCATCGATTTGAAACATAATCTTGACTCCTTTCTCGATCAAAAATTTATAGTTGAGTTCAAATGAATTCGGATACTTTAACCTCAATTCATTCACTGAAGCGTCATAACTTGTAGCAATGAGATTTTCTGGTAAGATATAACCTTTGGTAATGATAGCTTTGGCGAATGAGAAATCTCCCTCACCAACTAAGAGTAACGTTTCATTTTCATTGAAAGGTAAGCTAGAAGTCAATTGTTTTAGCCTTTGCGAATCTCTACGTTGTTTTTCCGATTCAGAGACTTGAGTCTTGGATTTAATTTTGTTTTGAAGTTTCTTCTTAGCTTGAGAAGTCGTCTGTTCTACCAATTGTTGTCTTTGTAAGGCTGCTTTCAAACCTTTGGACTTAACCCTTCCTTTTAATTTCCTAGCCATCTGAAACAGACCTTATAATTAAATCTATTACTCCTTTCAGCGTAATGCCAATGGATTGTCAGTGACGAGAACTTGTCCATACAAATCAGAGAGCTCATCGCTTTAAATCTTTGAAAAATTTCATTAAATTCGTTTACTATGTGAAGACACGATTCAGATCAAAAATCATCATGGCATTGAAATTGCTATCTCCTACACCACACAGCACTGTTAGTATCTGTTTGATGTGTTCCACCAACTATACGAGTGCTAATTGTGTATAGTGGGTGTTTGTTTTAAAATGGTTGCTGCTAAATTGAGGCAATTCCAACCAGGGACGATACTTACTGTTGGGTCATACCAGGTGAGGATACGAAACTATTTGACTAGTGGAGGATTTGCACAGATCTATACTACTGACATCTTGTCAGGCCAACCTTTTGCTGGGTCAATTGCGTGCTTGAAACAAGTTTTAGTGCCGAATAAACAGGGTTTAAATATATTGAGGGCTGAAGTCGATGCTATGAAACTGCTAAAAGGTAACAAGCACGTTGTTTCCTACATAGATTCGCATGCAAGTAGATCAGACTCGCAAGACGGCTCTTACAATGTGTTTTTGTTGATGGAGTATTGTGATCAAGGTGGATTAATTGATTTTATGAATCAACATTTGAAGGATCGTCTTAAGGAGTCACAAATTTTGAAAATATTTAGCGATGTTTGCCAAGGTATTGCCAGTATGCACCAACTTGTCCCTCCTATAATTCATAGAGACGTTAAGATCGAAAACGTCTTATTAACTTCCAAAGGAGATTTTAAACTTTGTGACTTTGGATCTGTTAGTGGTGTGATACGGTCGCCAAGGACACCTGAAGAATTCCAATACGTCCAGTACGACATTTTAAGAAACACAACTGCACAGTATCGATCACCTGAAATGTTAGACTTACATCGCGGATTACCAATCGATGAGAAGTCTGATATTTGGGCCCTTGGTGTGCTATTATTTAAGCTCTGTTACTTTACTACTCCATTTGAGAATGCCAATGAGAGTAGTATCTTGCAAAGTAAGTATCAGTATCCTGCTTATCCGCAATATCCAGATTCCATCAAAAATTTAATTAGAATCCTTTTAACTAATAATCCATTCATGAGGCCTAACATTTACCAAGTGTTGCAAGAAGTGTCAAAGTTAAGGAACGTGCCGTGTCCAATCGACAATTTCTATCTAAAGAGCCGAGCTGCATCACCAAGTGTTGAGACGATGGCCGCAAAGAGTGTATCTCAAGTTTTCGTGTCAAATGAATCCACTTCCAATGACTCTCGTTTAAACCATGGGAGAATTTTGCCTCAAAGAAATAACATAGTGATTCCTCAATCAAAACACCGTCCCGATAATTACGTGGACTCTGTGACACAGACAGAAATGAATGATTCGTTTGAAAATGCCGTATCATCTTCTAGCAGTGTATTCGAGGAGGATGAGGACGATGATGGGCTATACACTACTAAGATAAAGCCTGAAAAGAACTTAGTAAGAAATGGAGGACTATGGAAAAGTCAAGAGAATGTGAACATAATAGAACCTGATGTCCAGAAGCAACCTATTAACCTACCAGTAAAGAGAGATCTTTTACCTCCAAACAAGACCATGAAAGAGTCTATAAAACAACGTGTCCAAGCATTACTACAAAATGCAAATAATCAACCCAATTTAAAGACGGCAAGTGGCTATGGGAAATATACTGAGACAAAAGCGGCAGTTTTACCAGAAACACTTCCAATAGACAGCTCGATTTCACAACCACCTAGGTTTCCTAGTGTCATCATTCACTCTTTAAAGGATACTCATGATGGAACCCATGAAAGGATAAAGAACAGTGACAAAATTTCTATAAGTAAACCTAAGATCCCGAAGAAACCGAAACATCTATCTAGTACAAACATTAGTAACGACAGAATATCTAGTATTGCCACAGATAGTCTACTAGATGTAAACCTAGATGACTTGGAAGAAGATTTCAAGAAACGATATCCCAGCAAGCTAGATTAAAACTATGAGTACACACTCACAAGTATATATATACATATATATAAGGACTTCGTATCAACAAAATTAGCTATGAATCATTTTTGTAATCTTGCCAAGACGTCAGCTGTCACTTGTTCTGTAGTAGAGTTCCCACCTAGATCTGGGGTCTTGATCTGGGTTTCTTTTAAGTTGCTGTCTACAGCGGTGTGAATATCCTGAGCTGCCTCATTGTAACCTAGGAATTCCAACATAAGCGCAGTAGATCTGATTGTAGCGATTGGGTTAGCAATGCCTTTCCCTGCTATATCTGGCGCTGACCCGTGGCATGGCTCACCGATGACAATGTTGGGCCCAACGTTAGCACTAGGCACTACACCTAAGGAGCCCACAAGAGCAGCAGCACCATCAGACAAGATATCACCGTACAGGTTTGGAGCCACCACGACGTCAAAACACTCAGGCTCCCTAAACATTCTGTATACCATCGAGTCGACGATTTGTTCATTGTAAGTCACCGCCGAGTATCTTTCGCTAGAGTCGTAGACTTCTTTGCAGACTTCTCTGAACAGACCATCGCTTTGAGATAGAACATTAGATTTATGTGTCACTGTCAGTGTGGCTTTTCCATTATTCTGGAGCCTCTGTAACGCTATATCCAAAGCAATGGTCGCAATTCTCTTGGTAGCCACTTCGGTGATTCTCTTGGTGGCATCTGCCACTCTCAAACCAGTCTGTGGATCTTTATAACTTTTCTCCAACTTGATATACAAATCCTCTGTGTTTTCTCTAACTATAATCATGTCTACAGGTCTGTCGCTGGTACCAGTGACGGATTTCACGGGACGTACGTTAGCATACAACCCCATAGCTTTCCTTAACGCCACAATGGGCGACGAATACCCTTCAACTTTGGTCGTAGGCGACTGGACAGCACCAAATAAAGCACCTTGACACTTGTCTCTTAAAGCTGCTACGGTCTCATCCGGCAAAGCCTTCCCTGTGGCCTCAAACGTTCCAAAGCCAGCTTCCAAATCCAAAAATTCGAAATCTAGCCCATATTTGGGACTCAATCTCTCCAAAACCTGCTTACCAGCTGGAATAACTTCTTTACCAATCCCATCACCGGGTATTAATCCAATGGTTAATCGTTTGAGGTCAATTGATGTATGACTAAAATGACGAAGACCCAAAGCTTTATTACCTACCAATTTGAACATTTTATACTAAGATCAAGTCTGCTACTCACCGACAGCCGAGAGTCCAGTGCAACAGGCTTACAGCAATGGACGTATCATCTGTTTATATACTCTTGGCAATTGTCCACTGGTGCCAAGTTCTTTGCGTTTTGGTTAGTCATCGCAAGAACGAAATTCCACGGGAAATGACTACATATCAAAGTGCTACTCAATGGGCAATGATATTCCTTACAGATCAACTATATACACGTTTGTAGAGCCATTGAACTCACAATAGCAACTTCTCAATCTCTAACGGTGTCACTGGAGCTCCAGAGTCCGCGAGCGCCGGGTCACTTGGTTCTTCTTGTTCATCTGATTCTTCTGGGTACCATGCCTTTGACACGTCTGAACGTCTAATCATGGCTAGCTCAGTCTCTTGTATTGCGGTAGTCTTCCAACTATCGATCACCTTCTGTTCTACCTCCAACCCATCCTCCACTGGAGAAGAGAAGAAATGGGACCCGAACATCTGAGCTTCTTCCTGTGCTATCTGCTCTTCTAAATCTCTGGCCATACGAACCCTGTAGAATTCAAACCTAGCGACGTCGTAAGCATCCATGAGATTCATGGCGGGCTCCTGTTGCTGATGCAAGAACAGGGCTCGTTGTACTACTCTTTCACCGTCTAACGGCAGCCCCAGCTTCACGATCTGCGAACCGTCAGACCTATTTCCCAATGGATTCTCAACAAAAATCTTAGGTCTCGACCTTTCCCACGGGTGTTGATCATAGAACAAGACACGCAACTCGTCATCGATGTACCGTAATTTTGGAGCCCTGTACAGTTTCCTCATCTTCTTCGAATTGTCTCTCTTTTTGGGACGAGTTCTATAATATCCTCTCTCGTCCTTAATTGGCTCCGCAGAAGTGGTGTCGTTCGATGTTTCGCCAGCAGAAGGATTCACCCCTACTGGATTCCTCGTGTAATGTCCTATGGGAGGTATGGACGCAACAACGTCGTACCATGCTGGTTTTTCCAGAATCACACCAGCTTTGAGAAAATGGGAAGTTCTCTCTAAAATATTGATAGCATCCTTCTGAATTTTCATATTGGGACTACAGCAAGCGACAATTGAACCCTACACGTTAGGAAGCAGCGTGACTGGCGTAGAGACCTCTCTTATGGACTTTTCCGAGAGAGTAATGGGCATCCGGAAATAATTGATGGTAATAAATACTTATTATGAGGCTTCACGTAGTATATAGTACATAGTGAGTCTTGCGATGAATTCATTTGAACTCGTAAGAATCGTTGTGTCCATGGCGTAAGACACCAGCTCTCTGCGATCCTACGATTCTTTCCAAGGCTAGAGCGTCCAATTTGGAGTACACGCATCTGACGTTGGAAATATTCAAGTCACAATTGCCTTGGAAGCTGTTCTTGGCAATATATTTCACTACTTCTTGATAAAACTCTGGGTTTGAAGGTGGTTTATAAAAGATGACACTCTTCACACCCTTGAGTTCGTACCTACGGTAGTGGTGTAATCTCTCGGTGTATAGTAGCAATTTTGTCTTTCCCTGTTGGAACAATGCTCTGTTGGCAGTGAGTTGTTTTTGACTCGAGTATTCATTGATCTCTCCAAACAAGAGGGTGGTCTTCTCCTTCATATAGTTTCTCACTCTGACAAAATCTGTGTACTCTGGAATGTAGATAAGGATGCCATCCTCGTAGCCTGTCGTTCTTTGGATATTTGGGATCATGACACTGGTGAAGAATTTCATTCTGTTGTCTGGTTCATCCAAGATGGAGCCACCAATATCGTCGCATCTTTGGAAGATCTGTCTTATACGCAAACCTAAAGTACCCATCCCACTTTGCTCAAACGGGATTAGTTTCCTATTCTTCCAGCGCCCTGCCCAATTTAGGCATTTCCCATTAATGATCGAGTTGGCAGTTGGAGAGTTGTATTTGGTGAATAGCATCGTTTGTCTAAACAACTTGGCATGTTCATTGATATACCACATCTTAATTCTGCTGAAGTCTGAATCGCGGTTCTGTTCTGGGATTTTATTCAAATGTTTGATCAGTGTGTAGACATGACTGACGTTTTGGAATTCCATCGAATGGAATTGATCAAAGATGCAGAGCTCAATGGACGACAAGAAATCATCTTGTCTTTTCTTCTTATCTGCGTTCTCCACAATCATTTGTACCCCCAAGGGTGAACAGATGATGATGTCTGATTGATAAAAGTTACTGTAAAGCTTGATGGCTTTCCTGGTGAACTTCAATCCTAGAATGAAAAAATCGTTAGTGTTACCTTTGAAGATATGTTGGAATGACTCAGGCTTTGATTCTGGTGGTAAAGACGTATCATGGAATTGATCATTAAACTTTCCCTTCTTATCTATTTGCTCTATCCCTGACATGCTCAATAGTTGGGAGATAATATCGTAAGCAACCGCCCTTGTGGGTGCTACAATCAATACTTTCGGCCTTGTGAACCCTTGATCCAGACATTCCAAATCTGGATGTAATGAAAGCCTTTGATTATTTTTCAAAATCGTGTCTCTTGTCTTGTAAACATGATTCAACGCATGTAGTGAGTACAGTGCTCGATACTGCTGTTCGTCAGAGGCATAGTTATCATATTCGTATAATATATCTTGGTATTGAAACATCGGAGACAACAGTTTCGACTGCAAGCTCGTCAATTGCGAGAGCATTGATTCGTTGTTCATCCTTAACCTTTGCTTGATTAGCAGTGCATCTGCAGTCAAGCTTCCAGATTGTACCCGATCGTTCATCTCTGGTGTGTTAATTAATAACACTTCATGCTCGTTGAGTTGTTCCTTTTTCGATGTGTACTTTAAAGTCCGGGACTCGATTTCAGTTTGCAACAAGTCCACTTGCTCATCACTCAAAGAATTGAAATGAATCTCAAAGAAATCTTGCTCATCCACGTCTTCATCGATCTCTATCTCATCGTTACTCTCGACCATGTCCTCCTGCTCCACCAATCCTTCAGCAATAAGATCCTCACCGGCATCGCTGCCTTCATCCAGCCCATCTTGTCCAGCAGAACCGTCAGCTAGGCCAACTGCGTCATTGGCATCGTCATTATCGCCATCATCGCCATCATCGCCATCGGAATCCTCAGTTTGTTCAGATTGTAAAATCGTTAGCAACGCATTATAAACCTGTTCTTTCTGGTCAGTGTCACGCTGGTGATCACTACGTTTCGGTAGCTCTGCAACAGCCACTTTACTCTCCTCCGTCGCCTCGTTTTCTGACAAATCAGCCTTGGGGCCTCGAGAAGATCTTTTGATCGTTCTCATCTCCTTCCTGCCCCTTTTACCCAGCTCATTGAACTCATTAACCCTTTTAGCCATCCCAATTCCAATAAACACACGCAAATGAAGCCAAACACACCGCAAATCCCAGAAATAACCACTTCAAACAGTGGCTTCATCGTCAGCTCATCGCAAATTTTGGTTCTTTAGTATGCTAAATCGTGTCACCGTCGACGGAATTGCGTCTACTAGAAAGTCACAATGAAAACAACGAATTCCAAGATTCTACCACCCACTATCTTGTCTGGAACTTGTAGACGTTGTTGTTGGACATTGCGAGTGTGGTATTGCGGATGAGCTTAGTGTTGAAAGTACATGGATGATTTCGCTATTTCGTAATGTGTGGCCGCCGTTGCGGGTGCTGTCCGGGTGTTTTTACTTGCTAGTGACGCTTGTATCGATTCCTATCTCTTTTGAAGTTGGAGGGCTCCATTGTGGGCTTTCCTTTACTGTGACGTTGTTCAATCTGTATTTTGTGTCGACGACGTTGAGTATATTTGCGTGGCGGAGCGGGAATCGTATTTTTAGGACGTTAGCCAGTTGTTTATACCATTGCCAGCATCTCTTAATTGCCTCGTTACTTTACTTGTTTTTATCTGGGTTTGTTAACGCTGATTTGGGTCAAATGGTTGAGGACTCTCAAGTGTCGATTGATACGTTTCTCACCTTGATGAAGCAGAACTCTACGCCTGTGACCAACGAATCGAGTGAGATTTTCTATTTCTATTACTACAAGTTTGTTGTCAGGTCCTGGAGGTTTATTTTGTTTTACTCTACTCCATTTTTCACTTTAGCAGAAGGGTTTTTCACTATCCTGGCTATACAAGCCATTGGTGAAACGAATAGGTGGCTCTACTACGAGATGAATTCAAACACATGGATTATATCATCATTGATGGCATCTGCTGGGGTCATTACTGCATCGTTATATTACCTGTACAGGATCTATGTGACTCCAATTTGGGTTTTAACGACTCAAACGGCATCGCTGCTGGGCTTTGTCTTATCTCTAGTAGCCATTGTAGGATTGTATGGAATTATTTCAGAGAAAGGCTCAGCTATAGAGAGTTCATTGTTTTTCGCATACATTGTTCGCTGCATCTATGAGATTTCACCAAAATTAGCCACAACGGCAACAGATGAAATCTTGACGTTATTGAAAGAAGTATGGCAGAACCGTCAAGGAAATCTGCCCATTAGAGACAATTTATTAGAGTACTACCACAACATTGTGTTGAAAAATGTTGGTAATTCTTGGGATATGATTTTTGGCAATGCAAATAATACTATAGCTTCGTCGATTAAATTTGATAACTTCCATCTGTTATTGCAGCCGTTTTGGAAATTTTTGAAGACTTTAACTTTAGCGGTGCCGATATCCATTAACGAATTATCGTTACTAACTTTAAAGATGGCCAGTGAGTCCGTATCACCTGCAGTGGTCATCAATTTATGTTTCAGAATATTAATTTTTTACTCTGCCACTAGGATTATACCCGCTTTGCAAAGGAAAAATTCAAGAGAGTTGAGAAGAAGTCGTCACATTATGCAAGTGTTGTATTGGTACAGCCCTTGTATTTTGATTGCCATGTACACACATTTGATCTTACAATATTCTGGTGTGTTGAAACAAGAGCTTTGTCTGTGGAATTGTAAGAGAGGTTGGTGGGATTTCAGAAACGATGACAGTGTAATCGTGGACTCGTGGAGCTTTTGGAATTGGTGTAATATATTTTGGACAATGATTATTTATAGTGGAGAGTTATATGGGACAAACAAGGAATGAAAACATTCATTTAAACGCAAGAAAGAAACATTGAGCATCAACATAAACAAGCTCGTTGTGACTAGTGATATTTTTTTCTTTCTTTCTTTCCTTCGTTCTTCTCTTTCATTTTGCCTCTTACTAATAACCGTAATTACGATTTAACCCACTGCATCTAATTTAGCATATTGTATATATATATAACTCCTTACATAATAAAAGTTATTCCCTTCATGTTTAAATTTAGTTCTTTGATCGAGTGATCAATTGTAACACTTTGTTGTTCAATTTCTGAGAGTTACATACAAGGAAAGAATCATTACTGCCCCTCCAAAATATGCCAGTGCTAAACTGAGTCTCCTATGTAACCTGTCTCTTGGCGGCATAATCCTCCCCATAGCTAACAAGTCACAACCTATTAATTTATATCCAAACAATCCGGGCAAAATAAATGAAATCGATGTTGACCCTGTAGCACCAACCAATGAAAGTACTGTAGCAAACGATTTTATCCTTAAAGCCAAGGAGTACAGTGAAATAAGTAAGATTACAGTGATCCAATAAAATCTCAGCAAAGGAAACGGGTTATGTTCTTCTGACTCTCCCGCTATGGTTAGTAAAGAACTTTCATGTAAATCAGCACTAGTCGTATCATCTTCCCCGGACACTTCAGCTGGCACCTCAGTGTCTTCATCTTCATTCAAGACTATCGGGGTTCTTTGATACAAAGAGTTAGTAGAGGAATTCCCGAGGTTGGTTCTTTGTAATTCTATCCAAACAAACAAGTTATTCACTGCAATTCTTAATGGGTAAAACATTAGCGGGAAAGTTAACAGAATCATAAACGCCAGAGAGAGTTTCCCCCAGTACACCCATATTGAGTGGGGATCGTAGTTCAATATGATATTACCTAGCGTCCTATCACCGAATGTTAAATAACCTGCCACTCCGACAGTAAGAAACAACACAGACGAAATCGCCAAAGAACCGGTAATAATCTTAGTAATAGCAGGCATACTATTGTCAGCTAGTTCATTCACGATCGGGAACAGATTCATAGAGCCAGTGTAGGCAAAGATAATGATAGTGAAACTTGACAGTAGCCCATTAAAGTCATAGACGTGAACCCAGTTTACAGGGCCCTTCTCTATATCAGAGCCACTAGCAAATTTAGAGCTTACAAACATGCCTACCACTAAGAGAGCCAGGTAGCCTAGGGCAGCAAGCCCCAGTACACTAGAGAATCTTAAATGGTCCAATTTCCTTAGTAAACATAATGGAACCACGATAACACCGGTCATAAGAATCCACCAATCTCTCTCTCCGCCAAACAGCGACGGAAAGATATCCCCCATCAGGACCAAGTAGCTGAGTCCAACACCGAAACATTGAGTAAACATGGCTAAATCGAACAACGGTGACAATTGTGGGTACGTCAGCATACAAAGCGTAAAGAAAGAGGACTCTCGAGGGTTTATCAAAGTCTTGGAAGCCCTACCAAGTACGTAGAGCCCATAGCCCGAAGCCACAGCAGACAACAGAGTCAAAAGTATACCAACAAGGATTCCATCGTTTTTGAAAGCAAACGGGATGGCTAGCATCCCAGACCCTACAATGGTCTTCGTTAAATTGACCACCGACGAGCCAACAGTAGCCATAGGAGCCATGGTTCTTGCACAGATCGTTGCTTACTGTCCAAATAAGAACCAAACTTGCCAAAATGAGATTACAGAGCTCAACAAGAGAGGCTAGTGGTAGTTAGAAGCTATATATCAACTATTTAGCTAAATCCAGTGATATAGCGTCTTCCATACAACAGAGAGCTGGCAAGGGCTGTTGAAGTCATTACCAAGGGCCATAGTCTGCTGTATCTGAGCGCCAGTAGGGAGTTTCTCCCGTTAACGATCAAGTACAGCGTGGACCAAGCCATAATAAAGCCAGAACCATCTTCCAAGTCGTTGTCCTGAATCATCCATGCTCCCAGCAATTGAGCGGAGCCAAAGGACAGAGCGTTTGTCTTGCTCATCCCAATAACCCTGGCCGTGGTGGGTTTCAGTGTGCGAAACCACAGAGAGCCACTGTTCGTGGCCATCGGGATCTTATAAGCTGGGGATAACCATGGACTGGCAAACAGAGCCATTGAATTGGCTACTGGCAAGTACGGAGAAGCAGTGAAGTCATACAACTGAGTGAGAAGAGATGGTTGTTTGGTCGGAACTGTATCTGACATTGTTGCGAGTGTTACGGAGTTGCGGTGAGTGTCCTTTGTGGAAAGAAGTTGCAAGGAGCTCTTGTGCCTTTTCCCAATAATATAACTTCACAATCACCTACTCTAGTTGAGATCGTTGTAAGAAAGGAACATACGACCCGTTGTCGAACTTTTGAGACTCTTGTTGCATGTCAAAGGATAATTCAAGCCAGTAATCCATGCAAGGGTAAGAAACATCCTCTACATCTGCAAACGGGGACGCTGGACACCGGCAACGGCAACCGTTGCCCCATTCCTGGCCCAAATCGTAATCGTGGTCTCTAGTAAAGCGATCCTGAGTTGTCTGGTAAGGCAATTGTGAGTGTACATGGTTTATTGGGCAATGTTTCAAATCAGAGTGTCTATAACCAATGTCTCTGAAATAATGAATGTCTTCGAAGTCCAAAGTTAATGCCAGTCCAAGAGAGTGCACGGGTGCATCGCCCCACCGTTCTTGCCAAAACCCTTCGTGGTCATTTAGATATTGGAAATAAGCGTCGTACACTTCATTATCAAAGACATCTCTTCTGGCAATCTCGAAATTGGACCAAAAATGACACATATTATACTCCTGGTTATCGAATTTGTCTTCTATGACAGGTGGTTTGCTCTGAGACCTATCTATCAAAGCTCGCAGGCCTGAATCCCAGTCGTAAACTCCTGCTAAGAAATCTTGGATGACGTTTGTCTCTTCCACAACTTCTCTAGCGTCTTCTAAATTATTCACTCGGCGATCCACGTCATCCTCGCTGTGCTTGGAATGCAACACATTGTAATTCAACACAAACAGTCGCCATAGGGATCCAACTTTGTTCAAGCCATACTGTCTTATGAATCCACGAGTGTAACGAAACAAATTGGCTACTGACCAGTAAAACTCAGGGATCAACACTGTGAACCCGTATCTCTTCCCTTCAAGAGACATCTCGTAGAATGGATCGTAACTGATATCGCAGTAAAACTCAATATCGGGTTCTATCCGCCAATACCAATCGTACTGTCTCACTAACGGATGCTTATAAAACATTCCTGAATAGAAACGACACATCTTATGATAGGACTCCAGGGACCCGTACATGATACCTCTATCGCCTTGATCTTGTAAGAATTGTTTGAACCTGGCGGATTCTTGCAAATTCTCAGGGAAATTCCAATCTAGTGGATCAATGGTTCCAAATTCCACTTTCGCTGTGGTAGCTTTCGAAACGTGGTCTTTAAATTCCTGGGTAAAGGGAACATCGTTCAATAGTACGTATGGGTAACGAAACCATTGGTTAAAATGGGTCTCTACTTGAAAAATCGTCGCTAGGACATCTTGTAATTCTTCATTTCTGGTTAACATGACGAATGTAGCATTCATACCTCCAGGACGAAGACCATCTTCCGTTGATGACAGTAAATACTCCTGTGTGTTGATACAGCCGCGATAGAAAGGTTGCTGTTTGTCGGACGAAAGGTCCTGTTGCGAATATGGAACTTCATCAGTTGTTTCACCGTTTCTTGATTGTAACCAGACTATAACCGACGCTGCAAACGCTAGCAACAGCACAATTCGTTTCTGCCACCGTCGAGACAACATCTTTACTTCAGTGGTCACTGGGTTGATTCACGTTGAGTTTCTCAAGGAAGTCATTGACAATTAGTACTTAATTAGCTCGATGAGGAAGATATAAGCATACATCATATATACGTGAACGTCGATCCGCAAGATTCTAGTAGTTCGTAGACTCCGGACGAGCTTTAAACGGTGCAGGAGGTTGGTCTGTGAGGCTTCTGATCAGCGCAATGTCTTCTGAAACTTCATCTCCATTCAATGACGGTAACGGTGGTGCTGATTTTGTAGAGTACCGTTGGTTCCCTCTAGGTTTCTTCTTGCTTGCACTGGCACTATTATTGGCGTTACTAGTCAACTCAGTGTCTCCAAACAACAGTTTTTGTAAGTCTGTGTCGCTAATTCCTTGTAAGAAATCCGGTTCCTGTGGTTTATCTGATTTGTATCCTTTCCCATTCCTTTGCGCCTTAGAGTCAGAGTCCACGTTTGTTCTCCCCATTTGGAACCTCGTAGCTCCACGGTAACTGCTCGAATGGTAAGTCCCGCTCATGTATCCGTCAACGTCGCCGTTCTCACTATAATCGCCATTATTCATTCCGCCGTTCATCGCCGCACCAGGACCTCTTCTCCTCAAGGCTCTTCTGCCCTCGTTACCCGTGTCATTGGCACTATCATTCATCGTACCCATGGGTTCGTTCGAGGAAGACTCCCATCCGCCACTTAGCATCGCCGTGTGGCTTCTGGTATTCTTTTGGTACTGCGGCCTACTATAATCCATCGAATACGAATGAACGTTGGCCACATCCAACAGCAACCTCTCTTCCTTTAACCTCTTAATCCTCTGCTGGATCGAAGCGTACAGTTTCTCCTTGCATAGCTTCACCAGTTGTTCGTGGTCCTGTTTCGCACGTTCAATGTCTTCTTGGAACTCAATGCTCGACCTGCTCACTCGATACTCTTCAAATAATCGCAACCGTACCAGCTCCAAATCTCTCTCTTCTTCCAGATCGCGTACAGTCCGCAGCAGCAGATTGTTGTTACCTTGGTGCAAAGACGTCAAATCGGTTTGCAACCGAGTCAATCGATCTTTATAGTATGTGTCCCTCTCTTGATAAAAGCCCAATCCGATCTTCACCACTTTATTCTCAACATTATACCTTTTCTTATCTCGTCTGCTCAACTCCTTCATCTCCTTGCCGCCAGTCAGTAACTCACCACTTTGCTGGAGCATTGAAACGAATACCATCAGAACTCGTAATGTGTCACTCATATATAATATGGCTTTAACCAAATCCTCACTGTAAAAGTGAAATATTCTGTGAGCGTTCTGGAGAGCGAGGAAACAGACGGGCCCGCGGTTTTCCGATGCACATCAAAGAGCCTAATCTGGAAGTGGGCGTAAACAGATCCGCACGCTCCTACAAGGCTCTCTGTTAAAGTCACGTGCCAGCCCTTGCTAGCCCGCGCTTTTCATCGGGTAGAGGAAAAACGCGGGTCTGCTTGAAGAGTCGTTATTACATAGCTTGTAGAGTGCGAAACTGATAGTAAATAGGCCATAGAGGACGTTGATATGAGGCTGCTACAATGATCGGTGGGTAGTATGCAACTGCACTACCTTTTGTACGAGCTTAGTCTCGATTGGCTGCTTGTTTTCTCGGTTAATTTCCGTGATTTCGTTAGACTGGTTCATTAGGATGACTTGATCCTTTCTTGTTTGTAACAGATTGCCGACCACGAGCTCGTGTCCGTACTTGTTCAAGGATTGGCGTGCCTTGGAGAGTAGCAAGCTGTGGTCCGTTTCTAATTTAAAAGAAACGATCATAGCGAGAGGCGCCCATTTCTGTTTCAAGACTTTCAAAAACTTGGGCACGGGATCCATTTGGATGATCAGCTTGCCGTCCCTGGTTGTATGAGTACTAGAGCCAGTATGGCTGGGATCTTCTGCATTGGCGCTGGACTGAATCTTGTGCAACGGTAATTTGTTCTCTGGGATATAAAAATCACTCACAGCGGCTGCCAAGTAAATTATCGACTGCTGCGAGTTCAATTGGGTGACTATGGCCCGCAGAGTCCACAGGTACTGGCTCACAGTGGTGAAGGGTAAGATAAGCAGCGCCTTGTCCCGGTTTAAAAACCGTTCGTACTTGTCTTTACTGTCTTTGATCCTATGAGCAAACTCCTTGTTTAAGTGGCCTTCGCTGTCTTCAAAGAAGTCTAGAAACAAGCTGTTCTGAACGTTATTGGTAAACACTCGATTGAATGGTGTTAGTGAAAATTCTCGATGAAGAAAGATCACAGCGTACCCTTGAGCCAGAAACTCTTCAGCACTGGCTGCTCCTCTCGTTCCAGCAGAGAAATTATCGACAAACCGCACCGTATTATTCTCCAGGGGAACAGTGGTCCCGCCTGACGTGATCAGTGCCACTGGGCGTTGGCAGCGTGACTGCCAAGCTAAAAACCCAGCCACTTCGTCTCGCAACTCGATCAAATACGAAGGAGCAGAAGAGTTGGAAAAAAACGTCTCTTCCTCCACACTGTCCAAGACTGGGAAGATCTCTTGCGAGATGCTACGATCGATGGCATGAGCAATGTCTGCGCTTGTCGTATGGAAAATCCGTCTGCTCATCTCAAAATCGTGTCTTTTGCGCTCCAGAACCAGCTACACACAGCTACAATTTTACTCAACAAAATGCCCCTGCCAGTGAAGTCCGTATCGCAAGTAGGGCGCCTTGTAGCTACAAACTGTGTTTGGGGGAGTGACTGGTTAATGACAGGTCGCACTACACGAAATTGTTCTTATTTAAAGAGAAATTTTCCATGGGACAAGAGTAATTACCACTCCATCAACACAATTGTCAGTGAGGAACTGGACGTCAGTATACGAATTGGGCATTTTGAAGATGAGCGAGACGCCTCAAAGTGATGGGAGAGCTGCCGACGAGGTGGTGGCAAGCAGTTCCGTGGATAGTACTACAGTGAACAATGGAAACCATTCTAGTCATTCTGAGGAGAATTCTAACGTTGTCCCTGCCTCTGCTTTGCAAGGTGGTCGAGAGACCTCTGATCGTGTGCTGTATGTTGGAAACTTGGACAAATCGATCAATGAGCAGATCTTAAAACAATATTTCCAAGTAGCTGGGCAAATTGCTGAAGTGAAGGTGATGGTTGATAAGAAAAACAGCCACGTGAACTATGCGTTTGTGGAGTATACCAAGGCACATGACGCCAATGTTGCGTTACAAACTTTGAATGGAATTCAAATCGAAAATAACAAAGTGAAGATTAATCGTGCATTTCAATCGCAACAATCTAACTCTGAAGAGAACTCATTCAATTTATTTGTAGGTGATTTGAATATCGATGTTGATGATGAGACTCTAGCTTCTGCGTTTAAGAAATTTGAGTCCTATTTACAGGCCCATGTCATGTGGGATATGCAGACTGGTAGATCCAGAGGGTATGGTTTCGTTTCTTTCTCTAAACAAGAAGACGCTGAAAGCGCAATGGCTACTATGCAGGGCCAAGACATCAATGGTAGATCTATAAGAATCAATTGGGCCACGAAGAGAGAGCCTCAGGGGAATAACAACGGCAACAATACGAATACCAATAATAGTAACGCCCGCCGTGGATTTAGAAATAACAATCAAGGACATTTCCAACAATTGAATATCACTAACCAGCAACAGCAGCAGCATGTGTCGGCCAACGCAATGCCCACACTGCAACAACAGAACGGGAACACAACTTTGGCACCACCGCCAGTAAACCCTCAGGCTATAGATGATATGATCAGAAGAGCGCCACCTAGAGTAACTACTGCATACATTGGTAATATCCCACATTTCGCCTCTGAACAAGAGCTGATTCCACTTTTACAAAACTTCGGGTTTATCTTGGATTTTAACCACTACCCTGATAAAGGCTGCTGCTTCATTAAGTACGATACACATGAACAAGCTGCTGTGTGTATTGTAGCTTTGAACAATTTCAATTTGCAAGGGAGAAACTTGCGTACAGGCTGGGGTAAAGAAAGAAACACGTTCATGGTTCCTCCACAAGGGTCTCAGCAAGGAATGGTACCTTCCAATATTTTTATTGCAGATGGACAACAACAGCAACAACAACAGCAACAGCAGCAGCAGCAGCAGCAACAACAGCAGCAACAGCAGCAACAGCAGCAACAGCAACAACCATTACCATAGAACTGAACAAAAGCTTTATTTTTTTCCTCCTTCTCAAATAGAACTTTTATATTACTCAAGAACATTCACATGTACCACGCCTTGCGACTACGACGGCCCAATGACTTAAATGTTTATCTCGTGATTGGATCAGATTTGTAATTTGTATGTAGATTTTTGAAATTTTTCACTTTGACTTTCTCAATGCTACAACTCATCGCCAATTTAAAAGTTGTGTATTTCAGAGGCACTGAAGTTCTTGTATGGTAATATAGTTGTCTTTCTTTGAGAGATTTGTGTAGAACCAATTGTTTATTCAGATCTGTATGAAGTCAACTGGTGTTTCTACCGTTTTTTCTAGTTTATTAATTATTGTCCTGTCTATTGTAGTACTATTAAGACCTCGTAAATTTTGGAGCTTTTGCAAGAAAATGACTGATAATTTGAGAAGGATGTTGCCACCAAAGTATAGCAATGCTGGTTTGAACGAGCAAATCTTAAAACGTGGTGGTTATGTTGCTGGTCTAGTGAATGATGGGAATACATGTTTTATGAATTCTGTGTTACAATCTCTAGCTTCTTCAAACGAACTGTTAAAGTTCTTGGATCAAAGTATTGATGGGCGCAGCTCTCATGGGAAACGGGAGAAGAAGTTTAGTGCAACGTTCAAGCAATTATTGGATAAGTTGAATTCTAAGTACTATAGAGATAGAGAATATTTTAGACCTACTGCATTGTTAAAAACAATGGAGGCGGGTCCAAACAAAAATATCTTACTTGGGTATGATCAAGAAGATGCACAAGAATTTTTCCAACAGTTATTAACCGAGTTAGAAAGAGATTTGAAGAATGAAATATCAAAGGACTCCAAAGAGTCTACTCCTGCTGTACGCAAACCAATGGTTCCCTTTTCTGAGTTACCAGAAACAGCATTATTAGGTCAAGCCCATTTGGATCAAGTTGGGACAGTTTTCATTCCTACTGAGCAAATTGAACCAAATTCTTTACTGGACGAAAAAAATACAGATTTTTATACACCTTTCAAATTGTTAACTCCATTAGATGGTATCACAGCGGAAAGAATCGGCTGCTTAACGTGTGGGGAGAATGGTGGAATAAGGTACTCAGTATTTTCGGGTCTAAGTCTAAATTTACCAAGTGAAAATATTGGCTCTCCATTGAAACTATCTGGCTTGTTAAACGAGTGGATTAAACCTGAAATCATCGAAGGTGTAGAATGTAATAGGTGTGCACTAGAAGCTGTGAAGGACCATTTAAATGGACAACTAAACGCTATGTTAGAGCCAGGAAACAAGACTCCAGAAAAATTAATTGATGCTATGAAATTAAGAGTGTCTCAACTGGAGACGATATTAAGTAAACCAGTGATAGACGATGATGATTACAAAAAATTGCATACTGACAATATGGTCCGTAAGTGCTCTAAATCAAAACAAATTGTTATTTCAAGACCGCCACCTTTATTATCCATCCATATCAACAGATCTGTTTTTGATCCCAACACTTACATGATTAGGAAAAATAACTCCCGGGTGCTATTTAAAAACAGATTGAATTTAGAACCATGGTGTTGTTCCCCGGATGAAATTAATTTGGATGCCAGGTTACCTATGTCCAAGAAGGAAAAAACTCTAGAAGAGTCTAGTGAGGATGAAACCATTGGAGGTGATTATTATAACAAATTGCACCATAAATTTGAAAAAGAATTTGAAGATAGTTCAGAAGCTTTTTCAGAATCGATGGATGAAGATTCGATGAGAGGTAACCGTGATAATTCAAACTACGACCCACTAGGATCGTACACTGAGGATAGTAGTAACGATGAGGAGTTTGTGGAAGAAGTGGATGCCTTAGGGAACACTATTAGGAGAAAAATCGTGAACGATAAACCAGAAGAAGAAGAGCAAGAAGATGTACAATCACTAGAAAGCCAATACAAGAAAGTGAAACCGGATACTATCCCATTGAGTACTGATCGCGTTTCTAATGAGGAAAAAATGCAAGATATGGATGATGACGCTGATATTGAGTCTGATACCCAGGAAGAGCCAATGACTACTCAGCAAGAAGAGCCAATGACTAGTCAACTAGGTGAGAAGGACTCATATAATGTAGCGCCAGCCCCTGTGCCTGCTACTCCATTAACGTACGCTTTACGTTCAGTAATTGTCCATTATGGTTCCCATGACTACGGGCATTATATTGCTTTTAGACGGTACAGAGGCGTATGGTGGAGAATATCTGATGAAACTGTATACATTGTTGATGAAGAAGAAGTTTTATCCACACCTGGGATCTTTATGATGTTTTATGAGTACGATTTCGATGAAACTAGCGGCACGTTAAAGGATAACTTAGGGATTTCTGCCACTGACGATGAGCAAGACATGGATGAGAAAAATACTACAGAACATCCTAACACTGACACGAATGGAGAAGGAGACGCTTCTGACTCAGATTCGGATGCTAGCACATGAAAACTTCTGGCTAGCGAACTAAACATGTATGTATTTATGTATTTATGGATCATTAAACAAATTGTTCATTAGCCTCGTTCTGTTTACCTTCAAACTTCCTGTATCGATTTTGTAACTCCAGTTTCTCTTCCTCTTTGTCCTCGTTAATCAATTCATTGATATCGAAGTCAAACTCGTTCGGATCTTGACTGTATTGGCCTAGAACTCTTTTCTTCAAACCAGTCCTAGAATCCACACTAAACTGCTGCTTCGTACGAGAGCTAGAAGACACACCAGCATTGGTATCCTTCAATTGGAACTCCAACAGAGTAGGATCATTCAGCGCAGCTTTCAATTTATCTCTCTTCCTGGCAGAAGTGTCACCTGGATGACTCGATGACGGTTTGTTCATTTTAAACTTGCCCACACCGGACAGCAAAGGCAACAACACCATAAATAAAACCACCACCAGAATCAGCACTAAGAACACTATGAACTGCATTGCGATTCGACCGCCACGACTGCGAATAAAGCTCGATTCAAAAAGCGATGAGCTGTTGGTGCTTTTAAGAGTGAAAAATTGTCAATATCATTGAAATTCAAGCATATTTAAATCCTATTGCTCTTCATTGTTTGACACTTCGAAGGTGCAAGCAAAGCAACTCCTCCTTGTGCTTGTTAACATAAGCATTCGCGATCCTTGTCATGAACCGGTTCAGAAGATATCAGAATGCTAGCTTCTTGCTAAGGACAATTTTGCGCCCCACTACTCGCACAGTCGTGCCGGTACCTTCACGAGCTACCGCTGTTCCAGGACCTTACCGGCTGCTCCAAAGCAGCAAGATGTACAGCACATCCACAAATGGGGCAGAAGTGCCGCTGGAAGTGCAACAGCTGTCAGTGACACGCTATCACCAGATCTCTGACCAATTTCTAGAATCGTTGCTAGATTCCCTAGAAACGGTGACAATGGATTTCCCTGAGCAAATTACCGATGTAGAGCTGAACCCGGGCGTCATGTCCTTAGAAGTGCCGCAATTGGGCAACTACGTGATCAACAAACAGCCTCCAAACAAGCAGATCTGGCTGGCGTCGCCTGTGTCGGGTCCGCATCGGTTTGATCTATACAAAGGAGATTGGGTTTCTCTCCGCAACGGGCTCAAATTGATGGATATCTTGAACGAGGAATTGTCGAGTGTTGTGCCCAAACCCATCAACTTACGAGCTTCAATGAAACCATAATTTATATAGCGTCTACTACTTACTTATACATAATTCCAAACTGAAACAGACGTAGAGAAACCAGGCCACTCACACTGTTGCCACAATCCCAATGAACATTGCGGATTTGAATAGGACCCCGACGTTTCTTGGTTGCGATAGAGAGTCCTGGCTCAGTCAAGTGAAATGGGTTGGACGACTTGTTGGGATAGTATGTTTTCTGGGTTGTGTGAACCATACTCTACCCGTGAAAATCCTTGTATGTACTGTAATGTGTTGGTTCTTTCTAGCTAAGTATGGTCATTACAAGACAGTGAAGGATGGGTTACGACTGGCTAAATGGAAAGAAGCCTCTCTAAGGCCCTCACGCCAATGATTTTCCATACGTGCTCGACCAACAACGTCCTATGTAATGCTATTTTTTGTAGTCGTGTATATGTGCTTATTTATGACACTGGTGAGTATGCAAAGTCGTGACATCCTGTGTGACACTGTATGGTCGTTGGTGGCCAGCAAAACTTAGGCAAACCTTTTAATCAGTTCTTCGTAGATGCCCCAAGCAATCCCTGCGCTGAACGCCTTCCTTGTCAATCTCATACTCAAGCCACTAAAGAGCCTCAACGGTGACTCTAAAGTGATGATCTTGTAGGAAGTCGTCAGGAAACTATGAAATTTCCCAGGTTCTAACTGCATCCTTGTCTTTATGGTATCGAAGGGCGCCGTTATCGTGGTGGCAATCGACGCAGACACAAATGCACTCGTTGAATTCACCACTGTCGAAGTCGACGTCGAGTACTTCCCATCAGAGCCATAGGAAATCATCATCTGTGGTAAGATGCCCGGAACCACACTCTTGGCTTGCTCATACAGTAGCACGTACAGACCAGAGTAAGGAGCATCTCTCATCACTGTGGCACCAAACCCTCGGAAAAACCCACGTACACCTTCGGACAGCCATATGTCCTTTAAAGCATGGCTTATACTATGGTAATTGTACAGTGTGGACTCGTACCTCACTTTCAAGACTGTGATTGGCATCGTCAAGTAGCCAACCATGCCTCTCGCCAAGGCTCCGCACGCCATGTTTTCGTACATTGACAACTGAGGCAGCTGGCTGCTCTTGCCGGCCTCGTGGACCCAGTGGTCCGATTTCCGCTTGGACATGTGAGTCCTCATAGCATTCAAACAAGTCAAATACAGCCCGCTGCCAATCGACGTCCGCAGTGCAGAAGGCAGTGTGCCTCGCCACAGTTCTTTGAAGTGGCTCAACTGCCGGATTGCTGTGACCAAAGTAGCGTTCTGCTGCTGTTGGATCCGAGTCTTTAAGAGATCCAGAGGCTGCAACACCACAGCAGACGTAAGCCCGCCAGCAAACCCGCCCATCAAGTGGGACCTCGATTGAGTCTTAGAGCCAGGCATACGAATAACAACGTGTGACGGCTTAGCGTTCTTGGAATCGCTTTGTAAGAAGCAAAGGTAAGTGGTAAAGAATAAGGCCAAAATGTGTCAAGAGCAAGATAAAACCACAGACCCACAAACGGTCTGTGACAAACTGCGAGAGACTGCAAGAGGCCATGAGAGCATGCGAGAGAGTGTAAGAGCCTCGCAAGAGCCACTCCTGGAATAGGCCGGTTGATGGGTGTATTGTTGAGTCCGGAAACAAGAATTCACTGCCAGGAAAGTTCCAGATGCTCAGAACTCGGCTTCCCAGCAGTTTTCTGAGAGCATTGGACAAGCAGCAATACGCTGTACTTGTAGTTTCGAAGCTCGCAATGGTTGCTGGGCCGAAGCCTGTGCAATCCTTGGCTCAATATAAGAGATGGCTGGTGAAAAATTTCTGCCCAGAAGAGCGATGAGATATATACCAAATTGCTTGGCTCTGCTAAGGAGTTTGTAACGGTCAATTGCGATACTAGCGGTGGTGGGTGTATATATATATATCTGTGTGTTGGTCTCTTGTTGGGTTTTCTTGATTTTGGTTTTTGGTTTAGGACGAGTTCGTGGCAGTGTCCAGTTGTGCAAGTTGCGTTACGGATTGAATATGAGCAGGACACAGTCAATTGAACCATTCAAAGTGAGGGCGAGGTTTGGTTGGTCGGGACAGAAGAAGGATGATTTGGGGTTTTTGGAAGGTGATGTTATGGAGGTGAGTCGGATTGCTGGTGATTGGTACTATGGGAAATTGTTAAGGAACGTCAAATGTTCTGGTTATTTCCCTCATAACTTTGTGGATGTCATTGAGGAACGGTTGAACGGCCGTCCTGAGAGTCACAGGAGGGAGTCGGCTCGAGACTCGCATCGGGACTCGGCTCGAGACTCGGCTCGGGACTCGCAGCGAACCAAGCATGGGCTGCCGCCTATCCCTTCACGTAATTCGGCGAAAGCCCTACCTTCGCGTGGCACACTGCCTCCGTCTCGTAGCCTGATGCTGAATCAGTCTCAGAACCATTCTTACCCTAATCTACCGCCATTACCAAAATCGTCTTCAACCTCAAAACTAAGGCCTGATAAGAAATCGTACTCTTCAAACGATATACCACAATTGAAGAGCAAGAGTAAAATAGCCCCACAGCTACCTTCTACACCAAGATTGAAGGATTCGTTCCAATTCAAGAAGAATTATATGAGTTCATTTGAACCAGATGAATTTTCAGCAAGAACAGATTTGCAATCCCCATCCTACCAATACTATTCGTCTGACTCGAACTCTTCCGAATTCAATTCAAATCGTGTTAGTATGGTGTTCTCGAATTCTAAATTTTTAGATAACTCTCTAACTGACAGCGAAAACAGTTTTGCTCTGATGAGTGATTTTAGTGCAACCAGTGCTGGAAGTTTTGCGCGTCACAAGTTTGCTCAATCGTTCTCTCACTCTTCAGAGAAGAATGCAATCCTGGACAGTCGATCAGCTAGTGTCGTATCAGAAGCACAAGATGGGCCCGACGTAGATCTGAATAGTAAATCTAGAATGGGCGGGTTGTTTAGGAAGTTGCTGACAAGAAACAACTCTTCTCAATCTAACGAGTTGCCAAGGCTACCCACTTTACAAAATCTAAATATCAGTAACGAAGATTTCGAGACCAGGGACTGGGTTACTGTTAAATCACACATCAATAGATCTAGGACTTTAACCAAGTATGAAAAACACCCAAGGTATATGAGAGCATTGCAAGAAACGAGAGATCTTGTCTTGCACCCACAGGATGCTATTTATAACGGGCTAAACACCAACGAAGTGAAACAAAACAGTCATGCTGGGATTGTGAACGTGTTGTTGACAGAATTGAATACAGAGTATGTTGACTCCATGACTCACAAAAGATGTGTCAAAGATGGATCAATGAGGTTGGACACTTGGGCGACAACAACTTTCTCTTCCAGGTACGGGTCATCGATCGAATTGTTAAGAGGTGTTTACATTTTTTGTACCGAAATGTTCGAATTGATTGACGATAATACATCGCCAGATTTTACTACGAAACCTAAAAATTTAGATACCATATTGCATAGCAAATACTGTACCCCATACCAACTTACATGGCTGTTTAAGACTATAGTAAACGCGTTGGGGATTACATGTGAAGTGGTGATTGGGTTTCTAAAGACACCAACGTCTAACATATCTGAATTTAAATATAACCATTGCTGGTTAAGAGTACTCGTGAATAGAGAGTGGAGGTTCGTGGACGTGATATTAGGAAATATAACAAACCCGATCCATGAATTCATTAACAATAAAGCGGCCATAAAAGCAGATGATAGTTTTTTCTTAGCTGAACCATTAGACTTCATTTTTACACACATCCCACCAAGAGAGTTTGAGCAGCATATTGTTCCAAGCATAGACCAATTGTCTGCTCTCTACTTACCTTTGGTGTTCCCATCGTTTTTCCAAAACAATTTGAAATTGTCCAATTTTTGTACTGCATTGTCATACTTGGAAGATTCTGAGATATACGAATGCAGTTTGGAGATACCAAACGATGTAGAAATCTTTGCCTCTATTGTATTACCAGATGACTCTCCCTTCTCACGAGCCATATCGAATATGGAATTGACTCTCACTCAAGTGAAGAAACATAAAGCTGACTCCGGGCGTAGAATCGCTTTGATCAAAGCTGTTCTACCTCCCGGTGCAACAAAGGGCAGTCTCTACATACACTCTGGAATGAAAGGTGGTCAAACAACAAGATCTAACATCCATCCATTATCCATGATTGTACCTTTAGAACATAAGGGCCAACAATCCAAATACGAATTTGTCGTCCGTCACCCATCAGAGAATGTCCAGAAAAATGAACTGTATATCAAAGAACCACAAAACAGATACTTATTCACGGATAACGAGTATGACTTTATCATCCACCAGACACCGTACGATGGAATCATTTATAATGACCCTCAAGATCCAAGAAACCAACCACAGGGAATGGTCATTAAATCTCCATCTGGAAAGATTTTTAATTTAACTAAGAACAATGACACAAAGAAAGCTTATGGGAACTTTGGGGTATCCATCACACTTAAGGAAAAGGGCACTTGGGAAGCTCTGGTCACTGCGGATTCAGGAATAGGAATGTGCAAGTTTGCAGAATGGCTATGTATATGACCAGTCCGATCAATTCACAGGGAATAATTCACCGATTTCCTCTTCAAGTCCCACAGAAACAATCACATTTAATAACTATTTTGCATCATAATCACATATATACATACTACATATCATCAATCATACACCGGCATCGAGATTAATAGTGTTTTAACTCAGAATTGGCTGGCGATGGCCTCTGGGAATGGATATGGTCGCTCCATACGAACTGTTTTTTGTAGAAATTTGAAAATGGATTCAAAAGAGTTATAGCTACACTTCATCAGTTAATAGTGTCTAATCCGGTGGAGTTCTATGAGTCGGATTTGAAAGTGGTATCTGTTTGTTACAATGAGCTCAATGGGTGTGGATTCTGATGTTGACTCTAAAGAGCAAGTTTATAGCAAGTTTTCCGACGTGTTAAAAAGTTATATTGTCGATTCCTTTGATGAATCTAAGAACTCAGATCCATACGATATTCTTAAGGAATTCAGATCAATTGTCAGTGAAGCTGCTTTACAATTAGTAGATGATGAGAGATGTAGTTCTGAGATGAGCCAATTGGGTGATTTAGAACTGGAAATGAAGTTTTGGCACCTTTTAGAATTATTAACAAGTTTTAGAAATTCAGATAATGATACAGAAGGTTTGAGCTTGAAAGTCGAGTCGTATAATTCCAATGCACTATTCGAGAAAAAATTGCTATGTGAAAATAATGATCTTTATGAATTATCGATTGTGATCTCCTGGTTACAAGAGAATTTACAAATTGGTGAGCGTCCCGATAATCTACCTATATCTAAGTGGAACAACTCACTAATAAGCGGTGGGCTGACAAGTTATGATTTGGATTGTCCTTTGCGTGACTCTGCTGTAGCGTTGAATTCTAAGGATAAAGAACAGGATCACATTTTTTATAGGTACGTTTTCCATTTATTATTAGCTGGACGGTATGAAGAATTTTTTGACGAATGTCGGTTGTCAGATAATTTAACTTTGTCTATGATAGTTTGTGGGATGCAGTCGTATCTAAACCCTAACATAGACGAAGAGTTTGCAGACCAATTCGATAGTCAACAAGGTGTGCAAAAGCACGCATTGTGGAGGAGGTCTGTATTTGAACTCTCCAAAGCGACCACTTTGGACTCGTATGAGAGAGCCATATACTCTTATCTATCCGGTACAATGCCTGATGCGAAATTAATGAATTCATTAACTTGGGAAATGAATTTGCTAATTAAATTCAATCAAATCTTTCAAAATGAAATGGAAAGGCAGTTAATTAAAAACCATCGAGTGGATGCAGAAGAACTAATTGTTATGATACCTTCACGAACAGATTCGATACAGGATGTGATGAACTCTACATCTACAAGCCATACACTGGAGAGTAAACACCCTATCAGGGTATTGATCGGATCAGTAATCCTCAACACATTGCCAAGCCTTTTGCATTCTTCAGTAGGGATGCTTTTAGATATTGTAAAAGGGATAGAAGATACTAATGATTTATTAGAAGAACCATATTTGTTAAGAATTGTCACGCATGTCAGTATTTTCTTGGATATTATTTTCCCAGGATCTGTGTCCAATGACGATAAAGTTAAACTCATCACTGCTTATATGACCATATTGAAACTTAACGGTTTATATGACGCATTGCCTGTATACATGTCCTTTATGAATGAAAAAGATTTGCTGGAAGCCTATTCATATCTTTTATCTACTATAGGTGAATCACATATTAGAACAGAACAATTGAACCTTATGAGATTCTTACGATTACCAACACCAGATATCTTAAGAAGAACTACACAGAGAGTCTTTTCTGAGACAGAACAAATTTTCACGCCTTCCTTTGACATCGCCATTTCCTATGACATAAGTGACGTAGATACATTACTCATAAACTCTGTTCAATGGTTATTTGATGGAGAATTATACATTGACTCGGTTGATGCTATAATAGCATTATCTAGAAGATTCTTGATCAATGGGAAAATTGCATCTTTAGAAGCATTTTATGACCAAAATGATTACGAAGACATCTTAGAATCCTATAAGAGTGAGATCCAGCCACATGATGATATAATGGACGACGATAAAAATGTTAAAGAAGTGCTACAATACATTAAACTAGTGCAAGGTTTCAAAAAATATAACGAATGGAAAAAATCTATTGACATGTTGAACTCAGATTCAAATATTCCCAGTCTGATAGAAAAATTTCAAAGTTATTCTTCGTATATGTCTAATTTGATCAAAGAATTTTTGGTAGATTTAACACAAGATTCTAATGGTGATGATTATTCGGTACTCCATGAAATCCGTGCCCTTTACACGCCATATTTAATCATAGAATTGCATAAAGGCTTAGTGAAAGCAGCTAAACGTCTAAGTATACCAAAATTTATTGACGATGCATTAAGTTTCACAAACGTGGTAGCTAATGAAGCAGATAAAATATATCTGCTTTTCCAATCAAGTGGGAAATTGAAAGAGTATCTTGAACTAGTAGCTCATACAACAACATTCATAGAAGCAGTATAGAGATAACCATATATAATTTATTAATCTCTTTCAGATCACCATTAATATGACTGGCATGTTTACGTGTGTTTACGCTATTCTTTGTTGATTAGGTCTTCTAATTCTCCAAATATCTTATCTCTATGAATTGCGACAGGATCCTCCAAATCCGTAGGAAAGAAGATTTTTCTGTTGCCAGTAGCTGAATAGCTTTTTGCAAAATTTTGTTCATGATATCCATTTCCTTCTTCAAAAAAATCTTCTTCATCAAATAATTCTTCCTCCTTCCCATTAGTGTCAAGGTTTATAATATCTTGTGCGTTTAACGACTTCAGAATATCATTAGAATTTTGAAAACTTTCAAATAATTCAGAGTAACTTTGTATATTAGTGTCATTCACGTCTGATGCTTGGTTTAATTCTTCTAATTCGTCTGGTTGTTCAAGTAATCTGTGGTTTCTATCGAACTCTTCCTGTTCTACGGGGTAGAACTCGTCATCACTTCCAAATAGCACAGATCGGTCATCATCTTCATCTTCGGGATAATCATTTTGATAGTAATTTTCATCATTAGAATCTTCGTCATCGGAAGCTGCATGGTTAGAGTCTGTGTCCTCAGTCGGTACCAAATCTAGATCTGTTTCCACAATTTTAATGTACCCTATCTGCTTATTATTAGAATCTAAACCTATTTTCCCATTTGAAACCGGCTCTAAATGGTATATATCATAAACGTAGTCCATGCTAGGTAACCTTGAAACTTCCGTATGGAAATGTTTTCGACTCGGCTTCTTTTTTACAGCGGGAGTCTGATTCTTGCTGATAGGAGATATAGTTAGAAGCTGTTGTACCATTTGGTTTACTTCAGGAGGCAGATCATTGTCTGATTCCACCACGGATTCATTCTTATCATTCTTGATTGTTTCATCAGTCCTTTGGCGTTTCTTCTTATTTTGCTCCAAGACAAAGTGCCGGCTCTCTAGGTTAGAAGCCTTCAAGAGAGGAGCTCTATTCACTTGATCGGATTCAAATGTGTCCTCATTAACAGTTTTAGTAAGTTTGAACATAAACCGCGTCTTCTTCTTCTTTCGGTCTTCCTCCATATACAGGGCCTGAACAGAGTCTTCATCCCTACGTCTTTTAACTCTAAGATACTCAGGAGTCATTATTACAAATTTCCCCACTCAAATACTTATTTAGTCTCAATTGTGTCATGTACAGTCTACATTTTAGTTTGCGATGAGCTTATGTTTTTGTTTTGAAATACCATTTTTATTATGAACTTTTGAAACGTCACAGTTCTAACTAAATCACGTGATTGTAATAGGTTCTGCTTGGATGATGATTATATGTAGCAAGAATGATTATGATGGAATATGAGGTGTTTCAATTTGTTAAGAGGGGCTATGGATATCATTTGTTTTAGTTTTGAAACCTTTTTGAAAAAAATCCAAAATTTTTTGGTATCATATAATTTATATTTTGAATGAAAAGAGATAGTTTTAAGCTGACGGAACTTCTTAGAGAACTTAATTCTTTCATAGATGCAGTAATGTTTTATCTTGCTGTTTTAATTCAAACGGTCCACTACCAAAATGTATTAGAATTTTAGAAGCTTTAAGCTTGAAGTGATTTCTTAAAACTGGCTATTATTTTTTAGACGTCAAACTAATATCCCATGATTACAAAAAAGATTACAAACTTCCTTTGAAAAACAGGATTCAATATCAGATATAGTATTAGAGCGAGACTGGTAAGCACTTTTCAATTCTAGTATAGTAAGTAGGTAAAGGTATACATAAAAGATGTCGTCCAATGGAATTGCCATTGTCACCGGAGGTTCTAATGGGTTAGGGCTTGCACTAGTCAAAAGACTCATTTACTTGAAAAGCGCAGTGATAATCATTGATATAACCCCACCAAGTGATACTCGAATTTTGAATGTTAACAATGTTTTGTATTATAAATGTGACCTTTCCCAAATCGATGAAATGCAGAAAGTTTGTAGACAAATTATATCAAAATTCAATGCAGTGGATTTATTGATAAATAACGTTGGAATTACTCATATTCAAACATTGAATAAAACACCAGCAATGACGATCAAGAAAGTGGGGATGACAAATTTCATTAGTGCATATACACTTATCTATGAATTTTTGCCAGGCATGATTGAGATGAATTCAGGTTCTATAGTCAACATAGCCTCTGTACTTGGGATTATTACTCCATCGAGACTAAGCGCATACGGATCATCAAAAGGCGCAATGATTCATTTTCATAAGAGGCTAGCCAATAGGTTGAAAGATTTCCCTAATATTCGGACATTATTAATTTGTCCAGGCAGAATGAACACCCAAATGTTTCACGACGTCCAAACACCTTCTTCTATTCTAGCCCCCGATGTCAGCGTGGATAGTTTGGCTCACGAAATACTAAGTTCGGTAGAGTCTCAATTTGTCTTCTCTCTTAAGTTACCGTTCTATGCCAATCTATTACCTTTATTCTTACAATTAGAGTGGCCTTTTATCAAATTATTAAAACAAGTAAGTGGAATGAATGAAGCAACAAATATATCCCAGCACTAGGTTTACAATATAGCTCTCTTGGGATTCTACAAAAGAAAAACCGGCAATGTTTTTATTCCCAATAAAAATAATTTCTGATATCAAGTATTTTGTAATCTCTTTGCATCCTTCCATAAAGCCAAATTTTTCGCCGCATATTCTTTCATGTATTTAGCATAATGTTGGATTATTTCAGTCAAATCTCTGTCTCTATGTTCAGAGAAAATCTTTAATTGTATATCCATAACCTCTTTAGTAATTAATTGTAAATCAGCTTCAGCTACAGTTAATTGTTCTGTTAATTCATTCAGCTCTTTCCTTAAAGTTACTACAGCGACCCGCGGATCAACTTCTTGATAATTAACTGAATCTTTTATAATCGTTGTTAGTTTACTAAACCCATCAATAAATTTCCCACTGTATCCCTTGCGCTCTGCGTTAGGTCTTTCAAAGTTTATTTTATGGCTTCCGGTCATTTCATTGTCAATAACTTTATCAAATTTTTGAAATTCATTATTTTGTTTTTCTAATCTAGCTAGCTGTTCTTTCTTAGATAACAAAGCCTTTCTAATAATTTCCTTTTGTATATATTTTAGTCTTCGAAATTTCAATAAACTCTTCACTGAGGTTGACATCTGCACACTTTCATTCAATGGTTCGTCAATGTTATAGTATAGTCTACTGACAAGTTTCTCTAATAAGATAGAACTTTCATCCATAACATTGCTCATATGACTTAAATTCTCTAGCAATTGAGTATCTTCTGTCTTAGTAGACGTGAATAGCGCCAAACTTTCGCTAATTTCCTTATGATCAGATTGTAACTCATGCAATGTCTTAGTAATTCTTCTATTGTGTTTATAGATCCCATTATTCAGTATGTTTTCGTATTTTTTGTATTCTGCTTCAACATTTCGATAGCTATCCTTTGGTTGAGTGTCATCGTTAGTAATCAACAATTGTGCTGAGGAGGGTATAGGAAGCGACACATGGATTCTTGTTGTGTTCGTTGGGTTAATAGGGTTACAATGCAAAACATCCTTTGGTAACGATGAGAATGTTGGTGAACTAGTAATAAAATCGTTCCAATTTTGGTTGTTAGGACTTAAAAAATCCATTATTATCGAAGTACTCATAATATTCTTATCATCTAATAATTTATTCAGAAATTGAGTCAGAAGCCTTATTCGATGCCGTATCAATTTCTCATCTCTAATATTAATCGTATCGTTAATGACTGAAAGTGACAGGTCTATGGATCCCGTACCTTCTGATGGTAAAATATAATTCGAGAAAGTAGATCCAGTTATAGATTTACCATAATTTTTTATACTCTGTTTTTCTGGTATAGGAGGTATTATGTTCATGGGGAATAACCTTACTAATAAGTTTCTTAAACTTTCAAAATCGCTATACCGTCTACAAACAATCCAGTCCTTAAATCTTATAGTGTATCCGACAAACGTTCTTCCTTGACTTTCGTGCACTTTCTTAGCCTCCAAGATATAAACTTTCTCATTGTTTAGATTTTTGGTGTCATCACATGAAGGTTTAGAATCGTGATAAGTTAGCTGCTCAGGGTCAGTAGGTGATTTCTTATTACTCAAACTTTTCTCAGGGGGAAGTAACATATCTTGCTCGAGATCTTGAGAGTCATTTTTTTTATCTGAAAAGTTGCTGTTGGATTTTAAAATGTTATTACTTTTAATTGAACCTTGTTCAAGCGCATCTTCTCTCTTATCTTCTAGGGTGTTACTATCTTCAAAGAAAGGATTATCCTTTTCACTTATTGTTGTATGGATCATCCTAGACCCACTCACAGAACTCTCTACATCGGGTGAAATAATTGGAGCTCTGAGCTTAGATTTCCGCTTCTTCTTCTTCTCTTTGTTATTAGAAACAGCAGAAATAGAAACATCAACGCCTACCTTCTGAAGAGAAGCAGTTTTATCAGCAGAACTCTTGTCCTTGGCTTCAGTGAAGTTTTCCTCCAAATGTTCCTGCCCAAGGTTATTCTCAGCCATTATTCCTTTTTATTTAAAAAATGTCTGTAACTGCAGCAAATTCGCAGTTATTTTATCACACAATTACAGACACACAGACTAGCACCAACAACGTCCCTATGAATTTTAATCAACGTTGAATCGGCAACAAGCATTTTAGTAGATAGTATTGGTGGGTTTCGCCTTAATTGTAAGGCTTCCATTTTAATTGATTTTGAGATCACGTGTATTTTTTTATAAAAAAATAAAATGAAATTTTATCGCCAATGACAATGCTGCGATGAGCTACTCAAATTGAGTTCATCAATATAGAAAAGGTACTAAGAAGAATTGGCACTCTTATATAGTGATGACTGATTCTATCCTATTCAAATATTTCTCTAAAAAAAATTTGGTTATTTTAGTGAAGGATTTGGTTTCAAAACGTGAATATGAAGATGTTTTAGAAATTTTGAAATTGAATCATTTCGATGTTTCTGACGAACCTGACTTGGTTGACGCTATTTTGGCTGACTTTAATCAGTCTATTAACAAACATTTGGAGGATATTAGCGCGATTGACGACTCTGTGAATTCGTTTGACCCAAAATCGATAGTAACAAGTTCAAATGAATTTCTTGTATTGGTGGAAATCATGGTTGGTATCCCCCAGTTACATGAGAAAATGGAACAAAATATTTTGAGCTTATTAGAATCAAGTATTGCGCTAAATAATAAATCTTTATTTGATACGCAGGATTATCAATTGGTCAATATAACTCTATCCTTTAACTGTGATACTACACTAGAAACAAACCTGGAGAAACAATTTGAAAATAATCTTTTCATTCCATTATACTTATTATCTTTATTAGAAATTGTGTCTTCATTTGAAGACGAACAGAAGATTACGCATTTAAATTCTGATAAGATTTTAGTATGTTTACTAAATTGTCAAGATGAGCACATAGCTAACATGGCATCGAAACTAATGAGATGGAGACATCCGTCAATACTGTCACGCTGCCGCACTGAACCAGAGTTTGATAGGTTTGTTTGGGAATGGGTTTCAGAAATGTTTGAGAATTCAAAGAGCAACCCATGGAGTCTCCGTAATGCTTTATCTTTTTTATTGAGAGTTTTCTCCTCATTAAATCCATCTCCTGGATTATTAAAATTTTTAAGCACAGAGAAATTTTGGCACTACATTCAGAATTCAATGGATAATATGATTCATGAGTATAGGAAACTTGGGCTTTCCATATTAAAGCTTGCAATTCAAATATTAGAAAATTCAGAAATGTCTGCATTTCAGTTGAAAAATTTCAAATGGGATCCCATCAAGACAAATCAAATTGTAGAGGATTGGAAAAAATATTGTACCCTATATGAAATTGTAGCATTAGATTGTGCTTTAAATCAGATACAAGCAGCTAGTAATGATATCATTAACATTTTTAAGAGTCGCGAGATTCCTTCGAACTGGGCTTTGATATTATTTACTACAGGTTTTAAAGCATCTATGGAAGGGGTCAGAAAATATATTACAAAACTTGTCTTTAGAATTGAAGACTGTTTAATTTTTGCGAATAACTTAGAATTATTAATGAAAGAAATTTTACCGACACTGGTAGAAGCACATTATTATAAGACTAGTAGTGAACAAACACGTTGTTTATATGGTGAACGTATCTCAGAATTCATATGTGAAATTTTGACAGCATCTAAGACCAGCGAAACTTTGAACAACTTCTTTGCATTTCTTATTGAAAGGGGAAGATCTTTTGATCCGTCTAAAATCTACGTTTCATATGGTATTTTGAAATTTTTAAGACTTTCTGACAGAAAATACTTGGACGAATCTCAATTATTGTTAGTGAAAAAATTGTTTGAATTTGAAGGTGAAGATCCAATATTTGATATTAGTTTGAAAACTATTAATTTGCAGTTTTTGTTATTTTCTGATAAAACTGTCTCTCTCGAATTTTGGTTACAATGTTTCAAAACTTATTTTACCTTTCCAGATGAAGATTTTTACTCCTTTAAGCATCTCAAGTCTAAATTGATAGAACATATGAAGCATAAAATGAATGCAATCGACATTGCTGCTTTCAAAGAGCAATACTCAAACGACATATCTATTAATACTATTGTGTTCATGGTATTAGATGGACATATACCACAAATGAATGTTGAGTCGCTTTTAGAGTTTTTGAAATATGATATAGACTTAGCATCCTTTAGTAAGCCGTATGATGAGTACCTTATACGCCTTATTGAAAATTTTGAAACATATGATGAGAGCAACTACGAACAATTGGACATTATCGTAAAGCACTACGGCGTCTCTGAGTGGGTAACATCGTCAATTAACATAGACGAAATGTATAAACACTTACTTGACAAATTTTCTGTACCTAAGTTCAAGTTCTTTTCTTCAGTAAGTGTGTTCATATCAAACTATGATAGGAAATGGCTAAACATTATTGAGATGTATCATAAAATCAGCAAGGTTATAAAGGACAATGGCATTGGAAAATTAGAAGCAGATTTACTATACGGCAGCTTTTTCGAATTCTACAAACACATCTTATCCAATATAACATCACATTTTGAAATTGAAGTTGAAAAACTTGCTGTGCTTGATATTCTACTTCAAAATATAACTAAAGACAATGGGAATAAAATATCTACCTATCAGATTGTAGGTATCATACAAGTAATGCTGAATACTTTAGCAGCTGCATGCGAGGCTAAGAATGATGAGCACAGCGTTCCACAAAAATCTCTATCTCCTTTGAGTATACAATTAGGCACCATATTGGCAATCATATGGGATGATATCAATAGTGAGAGACTGGTTTTAAAGGAAAAAAAATTGCATTGGAAATTAATTGAAGCTATAACACACCCAACCATACTATTATATCTTACAGTTATTGGTAACGATGAAGACAAACAAACATTTAAGAGAATATATTTTGAAATTGCTGCTCATGGATATTCAAGAAGAAGATTTTTACCTATTTTTGCAAGGAATTTCATGAAGTTTTGTCGTGCACGCGGAGAACATATGGTCGGTGAATGGATACCAGCCATTATGGTACCTATGTTCACCCAAGCTCAGATGGAGTATGAGATCCATAAATTAAAACCTGTCATTTCTAATTTTTATAATTCAGAAATTCAAATTGGTTCTAATGCAAAATGCCAAAACCTGTATCTACAGATCTATCATGAGGAAGAGGAATCTGCAAAAGTACATATCATTTCTGGGATACAAATGTCTAATGCTCGCTTTAAGAGCAGCTTAATTGAATATCTTTGTTCGAATTCAAACTTATTAAAATCTAAGAAACGAATCGATGGCTCAGAAGAAACTGAACGTGTTTTAAAATGGCAGTTGGTCATCCTATGTATGGTATCTTCTGGGGAAATTTTTAAATGGCTTTCAAATGATTTAATTAAGTCTTTAATGGAAAGTATTGAATACGAAGCATCGCCACTGATTCGTCTATACAAAGAATGGGCAATAGCATTGGTATGGTTCTCGTACCCATACTTGACACAAGACGAGATGTCCGATTACATCTTTTCTTTGCTAGATGATCATAGCCGGCCTACAGTTGTTGTTAGTGCTGAAAGAATTCTAGCATTACTGGTGACATCCATCGAGAAATCTGAGGAGAATAAGCTTTTTATTAACAAGTTTACAGATGTTTTATTAGTGAATTGTACTTCCAATAAGCCCTTAGTTAGACATTTTTCTAATTCTTTAATATTGAGTTGCGGTCCATTGTTAAAGTCTTGCACCGAAGATAAGAACCTAAAGAATGTTATTCAAAGTTTGTACGACTTGGCAAGCCAGTCGCAAATCAATGGTAAATATAGAGTTGGCGACGCCAGGATATGGGATATAAATTCCAATTTAACATTGGTATTTATATTTGGTGGTATGCTAAAAACTTTAGTAGATCACGAAGCCCCATACATCCCAGCTGCTATATTCAATAAATATTTGTCTTCTCAATCGTCTCTTCCAATTGGACATGATGAGCCAGCGCAATGGCTTTCCAAAAGAGATACAGCTTTTGTTGAACATAAAACATCATTTGAATTAACTCATTCTATAGATTCTGTTGGCAATTTGCAAACTAAAAGCGGTTCTTGGCAAACCGTAATGGATTTAGACAATAGAAAGTCCAATGAAAATATCAAAAGATCTGATTTGATCGTGTTAGCATCATTAGTAGACAAACCTCCTAATCTAGGTGGTATATGTAGGCTGTGTGATGTCCTTGGAACAGGTTTAATGACTGTGCAAGATATTAAAGTTAAAAACCATCCCCAGTTTAAAAATGTCGCTGTTACTGCAGATAAATGGATGCCCATCGAGGAAGTTACTATTGAAGACATACCTATATTTATGAAAGCAAAGAAAAAAGAAGGCTATACTTTGATTGGATTAGAACAAACTGATAATTCAGTTGAATTAAATTCCAGCTACGAGTTCCCACAAAAATCTTTAATCTTATTAGGTACGGAAGCTCATGGAATTCCAGGCGATTTATTGAATGAATTAGATTTATGTCTAGAAATCCAACAATTTGGTGTAATTAGGTCAATGAATATTCAAACAGCAACAGCTGTTATTGTTCATTCTTACACAATCCAGCATATGCCTTCGAAATAGTCTCTTAGAAATATATAAACAGAGATAAGACTTATCGTAAGGATTTTCTACAAGTACGTCTCTGAATTTTTATATTTGAATTGATTAACCTATCACAAAGACCTCTATTCTTTATTTTATATTTTCTTTTCTTAAGTTCTCTCTTTATTCTTTCTTGACAGTTCAAGGTATATAAGTTATAATATGTATATTACTTCCATAGTTTCTTCTAGAGTGGTTTTTTGCATTCTTTCATCAGTGTATCCGCATTTCCTCATTTTGGACCCAGCATTAGATTGTGAATCAGATTCCTTTTCAAAAATAGCTTTGAAATTATTCAAACGATCTCTTTGAATCTCGTCCACCTTTTTCTGTAGCTTTGTACTTCTAATCTCCAAATATATTTGTTATAAATAAACTCGTAGCTTTCAAGATTCTTCAAATCCAATTCAAAATCTTCTTGATTAACCATATTTGTCATATCAGTAGTATTCATAATTCCATACATTGAGCTCATAATTCTTAATTCACATAGGGAGCATATACTGTCATTATAAGCGTTTACCCTCAGAGAGTTACGACTACTTTACAGGCTCAGGGTTGTCTATAATTGCAACGTGAACTTATTCCGTCTTCAGAGCTTCTATAATGTAAAGCTCATTGGGCATTGCTATTAGTGACAAACAGCAGTTAACCTCTGTATATACAAACGTATAAGGTTGCTGCTTTTATCATGACGATTCTTTTCCTTTAGTAAAAGCTCGTTGAAGTATCGCACTTGTTGTGGTCAAAATCCCATTCGTTTGATTTTTTTCCAATTCCACTTTCGTTAGCCATGAAAACATTTTGTTAGGTTCTGTAAAAATATCTATACCATTAGTTACTTCTAGGCTGTTGTCAGACTTTGTACCTTGCAAGATAGTAGACTCATTTTGAAAATGTGTCTGTATCAAATGGTCTATTACTGGCCAACCGTAAGCGTTAGCAAACCTTCTTCTCACGAAAATATTATTATGTGAATCAGCTTTCGAATGAATCAACACTTTCCTCCAAAGCAAGTCACCCCCATGCCATCTTTTAGCAATTGTGGCTTGAATACTTTCTCCTGTAGCTTTTTGCTTATGTTTCAAGTATGGTTTCAATACATTATCTTCAAACATTAATTCTATCTTATCAAGATCACAGGGCCTATATAATCCATCATGTACAATGATTCCATCTCTGCATTTAGGGTTCGTAATAAAATTATCCTCTGGTCGCAAAGGCTTGACAATATATTTTAACGAGTCTAAGACAGATTTTTGTGGGATTCTTGACGTGCAATCTTTCCTCTTATGCAACAGTGGTAAAATTTGATCGTACCGTAAATATAGTAGCGCTGATGAATACAGTGGTACAATCCCATCATTAATGGCATTAGCATAGATGGTTCTTTTTTGAAATTTTTGCAATATTTTAGAAGTTGGTTCGCCAGGCAACAAGTATAGTAATGGGAATTCTTCAGCTGGATCTTTAACTAAAGCTAAATCCTGTCCTGTTTTGCCCAAATAGCCTTTATTCAAAGAGTAATTGACATAGGCTGGGTTTTTAGATGTAAGTCCCAACATTGGAGACGCCATTAAAATGAAATTGATGGGTGTCACTGATGAGAAAAACCATGGATATTTTATAGCTATGTAAGCAATAGCAAAAGTTTGTACTAACCCTCCTAAAGAGTGACCGATGAATGAAATTTTAGTCACTTGTTTCGAGTAGAGTTCGTTGATAATATATTCTGCTAATTTGCTACCTAAAAACTTGATACCTCTTTCTGTATTTCTCATGTTGCCTCTATATCCGTCCACTACAATCTCTTCATCACCATTTTTAGCATATAACATTATTTGTTCTTTCAAATACAAGAGATCTGTTGATACATTGGAATGTAGCCCATGGGTGACAATAATTAAATGAACGTCTCTACCACTTGTAGACAATGGCTTCGAAGGAGGAGGCCACAGATCTAATGTGTTCAATTTAGTAACTTTCAACTGTTCATTTGGAGACACCGTGAATTGCGGGGTTTTAGCCTTTAGGGACTCCAGAGTGGATGCAATAATAATCTCATATTGTACTCTAGATTCTTTTGAGAATAAAACTTCACTGACAACGTCAATTATCCATACGAAAACGGGTTTCAACTGATGTAACGACAATTCAGCAATAAATTTCATCTGTGGTAACATGTATGGCTCAAATTGTGGTTTATCGACAGTAGCATATATGTACGAATTGTGGTCAAATCCGTCTTGTCTCACATCACAATATAGAGCAAACGGGCCCATCAAATAGGCAGCTCTGTACTTATACAACGTGGTGTTCTTGATTTTGACCCACAAGGAGTTGAATTGGCATGGATTCAAGTCATTATTGATGGGAACTTCGTATTGAACCACATACCGCTCAATTTCACCAATTCCAAGGCTAGAGCTGTGGTTGTACCATATTTTTTCGTGTTGATCATCATTGTACTTGCTCATAAAGCACAATATATTCCATAACGAACCTTCAGGCACAGGTTCCTAGTAACTGAGCAACCTTATGAGTGGTTAGGAAATTTTTCACTATTAGTACTAATACTGATACTAGAAATACAAGCATTACTAGGAATATGTGAAGACTACAGTCCACTGGAGACAAAGCTCAATTGAGTCGTACCGTAGTTGGTTTGCAGCTTATCAATGGAGTATTTAAAGGAAAAGAAAGTAGGTGAAGGTACATACGCTGTGGTGTACTTGGGTACGCAAAGAAGTTCACAACGGCAAATTGCCATCAAAGAGATCAAGACCTCTGAATTCAATGATGGTCTGGATATGAGTGCGATCAGAGAAGTCAAGTACTTACAAGAGTTAATACATCCAAATGTGATCAATCTTATAGACACTTTCATGGCCCATGATAATTTGAACCTTGTTCTAGAATTTTTACCCACGGATTTGGAAGTTGTCATCAAGGACAAAGGTCTCTTGTTTACACCTGCTGATATTAAGTCGTGGCTATTGATGACTCTAAGAGGTGTACATCATATTCACAGGAATTTTGTGTTGCATCGAGATTTGAAACCAAATAATTTATTGATATCGCCTGAAGGTGTCATAAAAGTTGCAGATTTCGGGCTAGCCAGAGCAGTGCCTAGTGCTCGGGATGTTCTCACAAGCAATGTTGTAACTCGGTGGTATCGTGCTCCTGAACTTTTATTTGGAGCTAAACATTACACTTACGCAATAGATATTTGGTCAGTAGGAATCATATTTGCAGAATTGATGTTACGAATCCCATACTTACCTGGTAAAGATGATATAGATCAAATGGAAGTTACATTCAGAGCTCTTGGGACGCCGACAGAGAAATCGTGGCCTGAAGTGTCCTTTTTTGCTAATTACAATAAGTTAACCATATATCCACCACCGTCAAGGGATGAGTTAAGGAAGAGGTTCATAGCTGCCTCAGAGAGTGCGTTACAGCTTATGTCTGGGATGTTGGAGCTGAATCCTCGGAAGCGCTGGAATTCAATACAGTGCCTAGAGAGCCAGTATTTCAAAGATTTACCAAATCCGTCAAAACCTTCTGAAATAAAATTATCCCACGATTGAATATCGATTTGATAACTACATAATCACATCTCCTATCATATATATACTGGCATGAATCGATCAATTAACTTTTTGTCGATCATTTCTAGGAATATAATTTTCCACTATAAAAGTATAGGTAGTATACATGTTGAACATAGTTAAACCTCTCGTGTATGTGACTATTTGAATAATGGAGCATACCGCTGTATAAACACAGTTTCCTCGACCAATTGAGTCACACACTTCGGGAATTGTCTGTATCTTCGCAATGACGACGTTTGAATTGGTATTTCCTGCTAAGAAGTTGGTTAACAGAATTTTATTCCAATTGGATAGCAAAATTACTTCCAGAACGCTCATCCCATTATTTAAATCGTTATACTACGAAGCTAGCGTCCCTGGTAAATATTCCAATGATGCAAGAGTACTATTTTTAATGAATCGAGTCCTAAATAAAGCAAAGTCTATAAGGAAAATGGATACTGCAAGGTTAAGGCAGATGGAGGATTATTTGTTAAGCCAATCCGCAAAATTGGGTAATAATGATGCTGTGTCATTGGTGTGTTATAACACTTTAATAAGATCCCAAAGCTCATCTGACGATCCTGGTGTACAGAGGGCTAATAATCTACTGCAAGAATTGGTTCAAATTGGAAACCCGCTAGCGTTCAAAGTTATTGGTGACTTGAATTTCGCTAATAATGACTTGTTACAAAGCTCCAAATGGTATCTAAAATGCCTGGAGAGTAGTATTGGTAGCACGTATTGTGGGGTTAGATATCGTGGGGAAATCTTAGAAAAATTAGGTCAAATTGAATTTAAGCAAGGCTTTAGAGAGTTGGCTGAGACCCGGTTCTCAGAAGCCATTACTCTAGACAAAATTGAAGATTGTGTAAAATCTTTTTTCTACTTATCACAGTTATATATTCGATACGAACCAGAGAAAGCTAAAGTGCTCATGGAAATATGTGCCAGTCAAGGGTTCCAAGAAGCATTTAAAGAGTTAGGAATTTTAGAAATGAACTATTTTAAAAATTTTGAATCAGCATTACGATGGTTTGAATTGGGGATGGAAATTTATCAAGTGGAATGCTTCTTGGGGGCATTTGACTGTTACACAAAATTAGAATTATGGGAAGAGGCGCTCAATTGTTTCATTAAGATAAAGCCATTATTAAAAGCTAAACCTGTTTATAAAGATTCTGTTAAAACGTTTTTTGCTGGAAGAACTGAGGATTTGAAACGTGTTTTTGTTGAGACTGGTGCAACCATAGATTCGAATACCATCAAGAAGAACAAAAAAACCGAGATGCCAGATTTCAAAAAATAAGCTGTAAATATTAATACCAACACTAATTCCAATAACCATAAGTCATGACTAAATGTACACGCAACATGTGATCTATGACACTGTAAATTTTATAATATTCTTCCTTTTTTATCTTTACTTGATTAAATTTACAATATATCCTAACATCTATTGCGTAAGGTTAATGCTGTTATGCAAAAAATGACCATTCAATAACCTGATAGTCTCAAAAAAAATTCAAATTTTCATTGTTGTCAGTACTATTGTAGAGCTGATTTGTATTATTATTTTTATTACTACGATTGATAATATTATCACCATTGGAGTGCAAATTATTCACATAATTAGAACTATTACTATCATTTGCGAAATCAGACAGATTGTTTTCAGGTGAATGTTGTAAAAAATGATTATTCTCAAAGAAGAAATTGTTTGGAGTGAAGGGAATATGCTCAATAGAATGTTTTGTTATAGGTGCAGTAATTGCATTCATTGATTGATCACTCATTCCATTAATTTTTTTCTCGTTCAATTGGGTTAGATTCAAAGGATTTTGGCCGAAATGTGAAGTTGAATGATCTGTTGGTATCATATTATACTGTGTCTGGGGCAGTTGTTGTGGTTGTGGATGTGAATTATTGTATGGAGCAATAGACGTTGAATACAGATATGCATTAGTTTCATTTGTAGAGAAGTTGTTATTATTCGTCATTATCATATTAGACAAATTAGAGTTTTCTTGGTTTTGGGACAATGTGACATTATCTAGTAATAACGGGAAACTTTCAGTTAGAGTCGGAGGTGGAATGATCTGGTGTGTGGATTTGTAATCTAATATTAAGGAATTCATAAATTTGAGTGATCCTTGTAAACCTTTACAAATATGAGGTATATTAGAGCCACCGATGAAAGCATCGGTCACTTGTTTTCCCTCTGAAAAGTCTTCACAGATAGACCACTGATTAGAAGCTAGTTCGTGATTCTTTGTAGGTATGAAATAAACAGCAAAATTAGGAGATTTAGTTAAGGATAGCTTTAATTCACCAAGTTTATCGTTGCTCCCATTTGTTAAATCGCTATTTGGATGCGTAATGATATCTTTATCATTTTCTAAACTTAAAGAGCATGTTTGCACTGTATCGATCGAGTAAAAAACTCTAAACAGTATCCTTGCGTTAGTAGCCATGGCACTGAAAAAATAGTTGATTTCAAAATTCTTTTTTGAGATCAAGACCATTAAATCAGTAGAAGCCAACATTAGATCATTGATTGATATAGGTGAAAGGTTTTTCAAGTTTTCTATCAGGGAGAATTTGGGTTTCAATATGCAACCACTCTTCATTCTATTCCACGTTCCAACTGTTATAGAACAAATATCGATCAAATAATAATTTTTGTTGATATCTAACGGTACTTTATCGAAAGGATGCAAACTTGTTAAATCTTGATCACTATCCTTTACCGTTTCCACGGATCTATTATTTGCAACTACTGCTTTGGATTCACTCATTTTCTTTTTCTTCCATTTAGCTCGCCTATTCTGGAACCAAATAGTGACAGATTTCTCAGGCATATCAATCATTTTAGCAATTTCTTTCCTCTGTTGTATCGTAGGACTAGGATTCCTGTCAAACTCTCGTTTCAAAATTTCCAAATCCTCACCTTTGGCTCGTTTCCTCTTCAGTTTAATAGAAGAAAGCTCGTTGGAATTCTCGTGCCTTTCCTTAGGATAGAAATTAGCTTGCGGCCCGTCATCATAGTAATTGCCATATTCAGCGGGGAAATCAAATTTCTCAGATATCTTGTCAAAAGGCTTCCCAGAAATACTGCCTCCCAGCATATCACTGTTATTATGCAAATACACGTCTTGCTCAGTAGGGAAATCAGACATCTTTCGTGGTTCTCAAATCACACTTAATCCACCCACAATTGCACATAAAACTGTTATAGAAGCGCAGAAAAGCCACTAAAAGAGAGAAAAAAGCCACCTAGAGTCTTTCAAAGCCGTGTAAGAACCAAGATACTAACACTGAAGGCTACTGTTGAAGTCCACAGAGTTGTTATGTGGTAGAAAAGTGTCTTTGGAAGCAAACGTCAACGAATCCTTAAACACTGTGTAAATATCATGTTGAACGGATTTGGACTTTTATATCGGAAACGGTGTTTTGGCCTCGATGGCATTTGTTCCAACTGGTTTTTGAACAGGCAAAGAGGACGATATTGGTGCTTGGAAGAGTTCCAGCGGGCATTGGTATGAAACGTAGCGATACAAGTCTTGTTGATTCCGATTCAAACGGCTTGAAACGAGCTAGAAACGAGGTTTTCACTGGTGAAGAGACGGGCAAAGAGTTTGAGATCTTGCAAGCTTATAGACAGTTTGAGAATGATCTGGTCACGAGCAAAGCACAGGCAATTCGGTCAGGGGATATTGATATTGCCAGAACACATTTGAAGGATGTAGACGATTTGTTTGGGCAAACTGGAGGATTACAAAATAATGGAATTTTTGCTCATGATGCCAAGACGATGCTGAGTATCACTGAGCTAGCAGATATCAGTGTTCGTAATTTGAAGCTTCGAAATGATAAAACTCTAGTGAATTTAGATGATTTTGTGCTGTTTTTGAAAAGATACATGCTGCGAGATTATTTTGAGATTACTAAGATCGAAGAGTCTTTGGCATTTCCTACTGAGACCACAGAGTCTCATGAAGAAGAAAGGAACACCAATGAAGATCTTGCTACTCACCAACAGGCCGTTTTGTCTCATGGCGAAAGAGTACGGCAATTGAACCTCAGGAAAAGTTATTTACAAAACTTTGATAAATATTCAAAATTTGAACAGTTCAATTGGTTTAAATTAGGGACACTGTTTAATGGGTTGAGTTCACATGCTCCTACCACGGATCATCTGCTGGGACCTTTGCTATTAGAGAAAAAAATTAGAGCCACTGTTGTTCGAACTAAAGAGATAGATAATTCCCTTGGGGAAAAGACCACGGCTGAACAAGTTGCTGCTGGCCACTTGAAAGATTCTAGTGATATGGCTACACCTGCTTACGTTCATCGGTGCTTTAAGAAATTGAAAGAATTGAAAGGATATGATGCAATAAATCTCTTTGAGTTTGCTCTAGACCCAAACTCTTTTGCGAAATCTGTGGAAAACCTATTCTATACCAGTTTCTTAATCAAGGAAGGACGTGTCATGTTGGAAGAAGACACAAATGGAGAATTTCCGACAATTAGAGTGAGACCTCAGGACAAAAATGGCAGCAAACGTGAAAATCTCCATCAAAATCATATAATATTCCAGCTAGATATCCCTACATGGTCAAATTTATTGACAAAATTCAACATAACGTCAAGTTTCATTGACAGTAGTAAATGAACATTTATACAAGGCACATATACACAAAAAAATGTCATTATGATCATCATCGAGATTTAATGGGTCGCAAAATTCCCATCTTTGGCTAAGTCATCTATGGGCCATTTCCGTAAAGGAAAAATGTCTAATGGACTCTTAATCTGGTATTGGTAATATCGAGAAAGTTCGAACCCTGCCCACCCAATCATGACAGCGTTATCTGTACAGTATTCCAATGGAGCATAATGAAACGATGAGAATTCTTTGTTCAATTGATTTTGTAGCATAGATCTTAAATGGAAGTTGCCACTTACACCACCTGAAATGACAAAGTGTTTAACACTTGAAAATTTATTCCGATTGGCATCAATGCAATGTTTCAATTTCGTGGCAATGTGTTGGAAAATGATATCTTGAATCTCATACGCTACCGTTGGCAAATCAGTCTCGGAGAGCGGTCTTGACCGGGATTCCAAATAAGCCTTCACTTGTGTTATAAAAGAGGCAAACGAAAACGCTATTGTCCTTTTGTTATCGTGAGCGGTCAGTGGATTATTGAACAACGGTTTAGCTCTCGAGCTGGGGCTCGAGGCTATTTTCTCGAGCTCTTTGCCAATCATAATTCCCTTTAATCCAATTTCTCTACCGCATTTATCCAACGAGTCACCCACTGCGATATCAATTGTATTGCACAGAATCTCATGTTTCGTCGGAGATTCACTGAGAACAAACATTGTGTGTCCACCGCTGACTAGTAAACTAGCAAACGGGAAGGGAACATCAGAATTCATCCTCGGGACTAACAGGTGACCTAACATATGGTTCACCCCCAACAAGGGGACGTGGTTAGACAGCGCAATACCTTTCGCTAGATTCAACCCTACAGACAACGATCCTACCATCCCTGGGCCTCTAGTGACACACACCAAGTCAGGCTTCAAATTTTGGTTGTACACTTGTTCCAATAATAACGGCAAGGACTCAGTATGATGCCGCACCGCATGAGTAGGAATGATTCCGCCGTCATTAGCACTGTTTAACGTTGTTTTCAAATGTACCTGCACTACAGCGTCTCCAGATTCACGGTTTACATCTAGCACAGCAACACTCGAATCATCGCAGGAACTTTCAATGGCTAAAATCTGGAACCGTCGCACCACCTGCACCCATTTTCTCCCAGAACGTCTAATACTTAACATGGCTCCAAAGTATCCATTGTGAGACAATTGAGCCCCTACCAACTCTGGCGTGTAGGAATATGACTAATTCATTGGTACACTAAGCAATTTGGTATTAATTTTTCAGTATTTATATACTACTTTTATTCAACTTTTATACCATTTTATACCTTTTTCCCACCACTTTCTGGCGAGTCACCACGTAGTTTTGAGACTAGAATCCCAGCCAATTGCTCTGTTAGACTTTTGGATCCTTGTATGGACGGTGTACAGAGACGATCTGCTTTTTGAGGACGGTTGTTAATTTTTTGGTATCCCATATTTCCCGTAGTACGATTTATTTGATCTTCCTTCACTTGGCAGCTTGATTGGTAAAACCGCTTATATGAGCGGGAAAAGAGGCTCTACCAGTTACCAATCGCATTGCCTCAGTGGCAATAGTCGAAAGAAACGAGAGGTCAAAGGAGGTTCGGATTTAATGGACTCGATAGCGAATGTTAACGATAGTAAGGCCAAGAAAAATATGGATTCGATGGATCGAACGGAGCCAACGCCTAAAAGCAAGGATCTTGATGGCACTTCGAAGAAGTCTTTTGTACGTGAAGCTCAAGAACCGATCTTTGACACTAAGATCGTTGTGTCGGATGCTATGGCCAGTAATTCACGAGAGTTACTATATGCACACATCTATAATTACCTTATTGAAAATAAAAGATTTGACACTGCAAGGCAGTTTTTGAAAGAGACCGACCTACCGTTAGCATACGTTGAAGGCTTACCAGAGTCTGAAAGAGTCTTAGACGGGCCATCGATCAATGAGATCACTTCGCCAGATCATTTATGTAAAACGAAAATGCTGATTAATTCTCCGGAGACTTTTTTACTGGAATGGTGGCACTCTTTCTACTTATTAAATGAGTTTGTAGAGAATACACCAAATGATTTATTGGCAAATTTTGATGTTAAGAGTTCATCTCAAGATTTTTCCCTAAATAATCATGAATTTGCAAGTTTTGGCACTGAAGGACCAATGTCTCAAATGGAGAACATTCCCACAAAGCCGCAGTCACGAATGTCCCAAATGTCATCTGATCAATCGTTACCACCGGGGACTCCAATGCCCAAGAGTGCCACGTCTGATCAAACTTCTTTCAAACCAAATAATATATTCTTAGAAAATATGCCACCATCTCAATTTATACACCCTTATCCGCTAATGCCTAATAACCCATCACAATTTTATGATCCCAATGTCACTTCACAAAATGTGAATCACGAATATAGCAACTCTCCTGCAGATAACGAGGGACGCGTGCCACAATTTGCCACGGAAGAAACAGCCTACGGTATCGAAGTTCCAGGACATGCTTCTAGCCCTACTGTTCATCAATTACCAGATAATGCACAGAGAACTGCTTTAGGTAGATCAAAGTCGTATCAAGACTCGCAACAACACTATTATCACCCAACCCCTCCACAGCACCAAAATTACCATCCACAGCAGCAGCAACACTTCCCGCTGCCACAACATCCTCATATTCACTCACAACAGCACATGTATCCAGTGAATCAAATGGGAAATAGTATCCCACAAAATTTCACTCCACATTCACACCAATTTCCTCAACATTTCAATAAAAGTCACTCACAAACTTTCCCTCAACAGTTCTCCCAACTACAATTTCCGAGAACTGTGTCAACACCTTCTTCTAATATGAACCCACCAAGTGGGATGGGTAGAGGCGCACATGAAATTGACTCTTCTGCCTCAGGACAAGATTTTAATGCGGTAACTACCCAGAATTTTATGGCAGGACCTGGTCCTGAGGCTTCACGGATAACCAATAGTGTGATTCATCAACCACAACATGGGTTTCCTTATGATATGAACCCCAAGTCACATCCAATGATGAACATGAATTTAAATCAGCAAAACCATTCTCCAATGGATAGTGCGACTTTCAAATATAATGGGCCCATTCAAGGCCAAAGCGTTAACCACAATAACCAACCATCCGACCAATTCCCTCATCCACCTTATCCTAATCCTATAGCACACCCTCAATATTTTCCAAATGGGAATATACCGTCTGAATTTACTAATGAAGAGTTTATGAAGAATACATTTCAAAATATGGATCCAGCTTGGCAGCAACAATTTTTAAAGTTAATGAATGCAGCTAAAAATAAACGAATGCTATCCGAAACTAATAATCAAATACCTCCCAATTCGAAGCCTCCTTATTGATCAACTTTTCGTTGTATTCAATTGGTATGGCGATAGTTCTTGTTTTAAGTAATTCTGAGACATTTTTCTAGATTGCCAAAATATAGTTCGCCCTGCTCAGAAACTCATTAGATCTGCGTAGCTCATTTGGTAAGCGATCTTCTAGTAACATAGTATATGGTTTATAAATAGGAAATTAGAGAGAGATACAGCAAATTTAATTAATAATGTGATTATTTTGATCAAATTTTTGATTCTTATATTGTGATAAATTCTCACCTGAATAACTCACCAAGTTAGACACTTCAATAAGAACGTCATCAGGGATAATAGCACCTGCATGCCTCATCCATTTGGTACCTAATTCCATGTATGCTTGGCGAGCAGTTTCTGGGTTATCTGATTTGGTTCCCGAAGCATTTTTCAAAGGTGAAAACTCTTTTGATCTCTCTACTTCTAAGCAACCAAATTTGGATAAGGGCACAGTTGGGAAGACATCAAAGATAAATTGTTCTAATTTAATTCCATTTGGATCGGTAGGTTTAAAATATTTGTCTGTAGCATTATCGTAAATAGGAATCTTCTTCTTAGCAATATGATAAGGCATATTGTTACACCAATTAGACAATTGTCTTTTCAAAAGGTCTACAGAATAATAATGGTTTACAATGTTCGCAGCACGTAATTTTAATAGCCCATCGCTATCTTCCATTTCAGCTAATTCCTTAGTGATCTCAGAATATTCGATTACTGCCGGATGATTATTCCTAGACACAATCAATCCGACAGATTCGTGTGAATCTCTTTTTCTTACCGCTTTTGTAGCTAATTCGAAGTTGTGATCAATAGCAAATCCAATAAACACAGGGTCTGCTACTTTTGCCAGGACGTTATCGACGCAATACATATATAAATGTTTAATCCCGCGAGTCTCGAAATCTGTCAATAACCCATGATCCAGAATAGCACGGTAGAGTCCCCCATTCCCATCTGGAGATTCTGCGAGCGAAGTTGGCGAAGACAGCAATAGTTTATCGTTTGCCAAATTGAATGCAGGCAACGTACCTTGGTTAAAGAAAATAATTTGATCGCTTCTTAATCCAAAATTATCGTGCAATTGGAAAAACTGTTCAGTACTAGCTCTAGTTGGCTTCGACGTCATGATATACCATGGTATTATTACACCGCCACCAATTTTCTGTAACATCACAATCTTTTCAGCTTGAATTTGGAATAATGATTTCTTAGACGGTAAGCCGATATCGTAACAGCCTTTTGGTTCAGAAGAACCAAGACGAGTACCTTGACCACCTGCCATCAGTATGATCCCTACTTCACCGCGCTTAATAGCTTCTAGCCCAACATCCATATATTTTTGTTCCAAATCAGGCTTTCCAATAACAGTTTGATAAGAAGACGCAGGTAAAGGTGTCACATTGGTTTGAAGATCAGAAGTACGTTCACTCAGTGATAAAGCTTCTTTATAATCGGCAACTAGTTCCTTAATAGCTTGTCTCTGTGCCACATTTTTCAAATTCGTTAAAAATTCATCCTTTTGTAAACTGGACAACTGATTAAAATGAGCAAAGAGGTGCGATTGACCGGCGTCTTCAAATTCGTCACGCACACTAGAGTTCATCTTGCTATTACAGCCACAATAGCAATCTTCAGCCACAGGGACAAGAACAGGAATTGAAGCTGAATATCTACTGAACAGATCAAAGAGGAATATAACAGCTTAGCCGGTTTTGTTCACATCGCTAAATCATCACGTGCAACAAATATCTTAGGCCAGGTAAAAAAGGCGGGGCCCCTCTGTTTGCTCACATTTCGTCCAACAGGCTTAGTCCAGCGATCAGCAGGGCTAGTAGTGCAATTCAGAGCGGTGCCGGTCTTGCACCATTGGTATCGATGTCTTCACGCAGTTGTCTGAAAGAATTGATCCCTTCCGAGCTACGAATCAGAAGTTATTCGTGATCTGAACGCAATATCTGTGCTATGCCATCGGATTTTTCAAGCAAGCTTGCATCATATACCAGAAGATCGTATTCTTGCATCAATTGACCTTCAATTGTGGTCTATACGCTTGTTGTGTGAGCTTTGGTCTCGGTTACTGTGAACTAGGGCTTCTAAAAGGAACGCGACGCGTAAAGTTCACTATTTAAACCTAACGTTTATTCACTATGAAACATAGTTCTTAACACTAAAAACCCTGGATGTAAGTAAATAAAGACATTGAAGGGCTCTGTCATTGTGGTTGAGATTGTAGTTGTACCTTTAACCCATATCATTGCTATCGTTGCTCTCTTTCCCCGTCAGATAGCAAAGGATCATTAGTAATGAGTGCTACTTGGAAAAGATCCAGCGATGAGCTTAGTAATCAATACACTGAGTCAACCGAGAAAGTTGAGAAGAAGTTGAAAATTCAATCTCAGGATCATAGTGTGGGCAGTGAACCCGTCTCTACGATTGAAATCATTCCAACAGACTCGTTTAAGAAATTTAGAAGTCAAGGTTTCAAAGCTGTTAATGGTGGGAATGATACCAGTACAAAGGAGACTGATTTTGAAAAAGAATTGAAAGAGTTAGAGCATGATGCTGCTGCAATAGCTGAGCAACGGTCTAATTGTTCGAGACTGCCGATACCTCCAGACTTTGCCCCAGATACTCATGATATTTCATTCCAACAGATTGAGTCAGAGCAAAGTTCTTTGCCAAATTTTCAAGACAATAACACTTCCACGGTGGTGAGGTTTTTTGGTGTCACATCTGAAGGCCATTCGATCGTTTGTAATGTTACTGGATTCAAGCATTATTTCTACGTTCCGGAACCTAATTTAGAAGACGCCAAGGATTCTACAAAGAGAGACGAATTTTTGAAGTATTTGAACGAGATGTTTGATGGAAATGTAGACTCTATTGAAGTGGTGCCAAAACAATCTATATGGGGTTACTCTGGTGACACCAAGATACCGTTTTGGAAAGTAAGTGTGAAACAACCCAACAGTTTGAATAAAGTAAGGACGGCTTTTGAGAAAGGGCATTTGAGCTTTAACTCATGGTTCAGTAATGGTACTACTTCGTATGACAATCTGGCCTACCCACTGAGGCTAATGGTCGATTGTGGGATTGTTGGTATGTCCTGGATCACTCTACCAAAGGGGAAGTACCAGTTGGTTCCTAAAGACTTGCAAGTGTCTACGGCACAGTTAGAATTAATGATTAATTATCAAGATTTGATTGCGCACCCTGCAGAAGGAGATTGGTCACATTCGGCACCACTACGTATCTTATCCTTCGATATTGAATGTGCTGGGAGAATAGGCATTTTTCCTGAACCTGAGCATGATCCTGTAATTCAAATCGCTAACGTGGTTAGTATAGCAGGGGCTAAGAAACCATTTATTCGTAATGTTTTTACAGTGAGGAGTTGTTCACCGATTACAGGTTCTCAAACTTTTTCATATGAGCAAGAGGCTGAGATGCTGCTCGCATGGCGTGATTTTATAGTAGAGGTCGATCCAGATGTGATTATTGGGTATAATACAACCAATTTCGATATACCGTACTTGATAGATCGTGCTAAAGCTCTAAAACTAGGTAACTTCCCATATTTTGGTAGACTAACTAACGTTAGACAAGATATTAAAGAAACAATTTTCTCATCAAAGGCATACGGTACAAGAGAAACCAAAAATGTTAATATTGATGGTCGTTTGCAATTAGATTTACTTCAGTTTTTACAAAGAGAGTATAAATTAAGATCTTATACATTAAACGCTGTCTCTGCTCACTTTCTAGGTGAACAGAAGGAGGACGTTCATTATAGTATTATTACAGATTTATACAACGGTGATAGCGAGACAAGAAGACGATTAGCTGTATATTGTTTAAAGGATGCGTACCTACCTTTACGATTACTGGAGAAACTAATGGCATTGATTAATTACACAGAAATGGCTCGTGTCACTGGTGTCCCATTTTCATATCTATTATCAAGAGGGCAACAGATTAAAGTCGTATCTCAACTTTTCAGAAAATGTGCCGAAATTGACACTGTAATTCCAAATATGCAATCTCAAGGTTCCGATGATCAATATGAAGGTGCCACAGTGATTGATCCTATCCGTGGTTATTACGATGTTCCTATTGCTACTTTAGATTTCAACTCTTTATATCCAAGTATTATGATGGCACATAATCTTTGTTATACAACGCTGTCGAATAAATCAATGGTGGAAAGAATGTCCTTAGTGAAAGACGAGGATTATATTATTACACCAAATGGTGATTATTTTGTCACCGAGAAAAGAAAGAAAGGTATTCTTCCAATAATTTTAGAAGAATTGATTCAGGCAAGAAAAAGAGCCAAGAAGGATCTTAAAGATGAAACAGATCCATTTAAAAGGGATGTGCTTAATGGTAGACAATTAGCTCTTAAAATTTCTGCAAACTCAGTGTATGGTTTCACTGGTGCTACTGTTGGTAAGCTGCCTTGCTTAGCCATTTCATCATCCGTCACATCGTTTGGTCGTGCTATGATCCTTAAGACTAAGAACGCAGTGGAGGAAAAATATAATACTAAGAATGGTTATGAACATAATGCTGTAGTAGTATATGGTGATACAGATTCTGTTATGGTTAAATTTGGATCTACAGATTTGAAAGAAGTTATGGAACTGGGGACAGAAGCTGCAGAATTCGTTTCTACCTTGTTTAAACATCCAATTAATTTGGAATTTGAGAAAGCTTACTTTCCTTACTTATTGATAAACAAGAAAAGATACGCTGGTTTGTATTGGACACGACCAGACAAATATGATAAGCTAGATCAAAAGGGTTTAGCGTCTGTCCGTCGTGATTCTTGTTCCCTAGTCTCCATTGTGATGAATAAAGTATTGAAGAAGATTTTAATTGAAAGAAATGTGGAAGGTGCTTTGAGTTTTGTCAAGGAGGTCATTGATGATATTCTCCATAACAACATCGACATATCTAAGTTGATCATTTCGAAGACCTTAGCGCCAAACTATACAAACCCACAACCTCATGCTATTTTATCTGAGAAGATGAAAAAAAGAGATGGAGTTGGTTATAATGTTGGTGACCGTGTTGATTATGTCATTACTGGTGGTAATGATAAGCTATACAACAGAGCAGAAGATCCCCTCTATGTTTTAGAACACAACTTACAAGTGGACTCTAAATATTATTTGATGAACCAGTTACAAAATCCAATTATCAGTATTGTAGCACCCATTATTGGTGAAAAAGAAGCTAATTCTATGTTTATTGTGAAATCAATTAAGATAAATACTGGATCTGCTAAAGGTGGACTAATGGGATTCGTTAAAAAAGTTGATGTTTGCAAAAGTTGTAAAAGGCCATTGAAAAAAGATGAACCAACGTTATGTTTAGATTGTCAATCTAAATCTGGAGAGCTGTATATTAAGGATCTATATGAAATACGAGAACTCCAAGAAAAGTTTTCCAGATTATGGACCCAATGTCAGAGGTGTGCAGGAACTTTACATAACGAAGTCTTATGTTCTAATAAGAATTGTGATATTTTTTATATGAGGGTAAAAACTAGAAAAGAACTTCAAGAAAAGACGCAGCAATTCAGTAAATGGTGACCATAAAGATGTATATATGTTTCAATTGACTAACTATATATGCATTTTTTTTATTATAGACATGATAATTCAGTATAAGTTTTGGGTAATTGATTATCAGTTAATTGTAATCTTTCCAACTGACTATTCATTAGGGTGTTGGGACAGTTGTCAGCTACATCACTTAACCATTGATGCGCTAAAGCCTCGTCAACTGTATATCTTTTCTCAGAGTCTAATACCAATAAATTTGAGATTAGATGTAAGATCATGTCGTTGACTTTATCCCAATACGGGGAGTAAAAAGCAAATTTAGCTTGTAAGATTTGATCTTTCAGAGATGGTGGTCCCAGTTGATCACTGAATGGTGGGAAGCCACACATACAGACATACAAGATAACTCCTGCACTCCACATATCAACTTTTGAAGTGTAACCTTTTTTGACTAAAACTTCTGGAGCCACGTATGAAGGTGTACCACATAAAGTGTTTGTGAATTGTAATTCACCAGTAAATTTAGCTAAGCCGAAATCGGCAATTTTGACTTGTATATCTATTTCATCGCCATCCCATGGTCCCAGTTGTTTTTCATCAGGCGAAGTTCTCTTTGTAATGTTCAAAAGAATGTTTTCAGGCTTAATATCTCTATGAATGATGTTTTGATCGTGTAAATATTTAACACCAGTTAAGATCTGCGAGAAAATTGCTTTAGCCTCTTCCTCACGTAACGAAGTCTTTCTCACAATTCTATCGAACAATTCACCATCATCAACTTTCTCTAGAACTAAATATTTTTGAATTTGAGACTTACTAATTGGTTCCACGAAACTATCTAATAGATTAACAATATTGTGGTGATGTATACTCATCAAAATGTTAGTCTCTTCTCTAAATTGTTTACTCTTCTTTTCATCATCGTTCTGTTGAGGGTGGAAGATCTTCACTGCCACTGTTTGGCCTGTAGTTTTATTTTTACCTTCCTTCACTATAGCATAATGGCCAGTCCCTAACTCTTTACCTAAAACGTATTTATCAAAAACGGACAGAGTTCTAAATTGAGCAATCTTTCTACTTGATCTTTCCACATCTTCCACGTCATTGGACTCTTTCATACTTGAGGATTCTGAGGGATCTTGAGATTCTGAAGAATATTTGAACAAGAAAGAACAACTCTTACCAAACACGATTCGATCTCCATTTCTCAGTATATAATCTTTCTTCACTAACCGATTACCGTTGATGAACGTACCATTTCGGCTCTTATCGATAACATTGATTAACTTTCTCTTATTGGAATCGATCATCATTTCAATGATTTGAAATTCGCAATGGACAGTAGAGATATCCACTTCTTCTAGCACAAAATCACATGAACGGCTCCTCCCCACAGTAGAAACTGGTTTATCAAGGATTTTTAACTGATTCTCCTTGCCAGGTATCAAACTAATCAACGTACCAATGGTTTGGATTGGATCAATATATTCTTGCAACCCCGTCTGTTGTCTCTTAGCCACAAGGCCGCCATGAGAAGATAACTCTCTTTTCACAGAAGAATTCATTACGATATACCAGCGTCTTCAATTCTACTTTCAGCTATCAATTGTGGCCCCCAGTAAAGCGTTTAAGCGTGGTAGTGATTAATCAATTTTATACGTGCAAACTTATGTATTTATATAAGAGCAATGACTTGTGTAAGATTGACTAATTCTTATCCTCCAGTTGATACACAACATTACTATCGGCAACTGGATCGTAATCCCTGTACAAGAATTGAGAGAAAGTTTTCAAATTGTTTAAACCTCTAATTTCTCCAGCACATAATGGCATCTTGACAACGTGGAAATCTTCATACAGCTCGTCGATTTGGTCTAAGTACTTCTTTTGCATTTTCCATCTAGCTTGGCACCTTTTACAGTTATGTTCTTGGTCAAACTCTGAAAACAACAGTTGATTCACCACGATAGAATTGACATCCATATCGTAAGAGATTAATTCTTGGATCAATCTTTCAGTTTCATAAAGAGACAAGAATTCACTGATACAAACACACACAAAAGTAGTCAAATCAGGGTCAGTGAACTGTTGTCTGATTAACTCAACATTGGCTTTCAATTCGTTTAATTTTCCAGTGATATCGACGTTATTGCCAGCACCCATGAATGAATTTAGCATGGGGCCCAGTTTCCCGGTGATCTCGCCGAATTTATCTAAAAGTTTAGACAGTGTCGAAGGTAATTGCAAGAACCGCAAAGTGTGGCCGGTTGGTGCAGTGTCAAAGATGACAGTATCAAACGTTTCACCTTCACCTTTCTCTTGGTTCTTAATATGTTTCATGACTTCCATAAATGACAAGGCTTCATCAATCCCAGGGATACTACCAGTCAATTCCGCCATGGCACCTCCTTGTAGCAACCCACCAATGCCATCATCACCGCTGTTACCGGCTTGAGAGACAGCCATATCGTTCATGTCTTTCAAAGCAGCTGATGGATCAATTTCCATACAGGATAAATTATTCATCCCAGTGACTTTTCTGGCGTCTTTCCCGAACTTCTCACCAAAGGCATCACTTAAGTTGTGGGCAGGATCGGTAGAAATCAGTAAGAACTTCTTGGAAGGCTGATTCAAAGCCATTTGGATCGCAATGGAACATGAAGAAGTGGTTTTCCCGACACCACCTTTTCCACCAACAAACACCCAACGGTGAGTTGTAGACTCTATTAAAGATTTCAAATTCGATTCTACAGTCAAATCCATGCTAACTACGAGGTGCTTGGCTCTTTAGTTGGTTTATTTGTTGAACAATGTAACAGTAAGAGTTTAAAGTGGAATAATTGGAATTTTTCACCATTAACTACCACGTACCACTAGAGCATCGTAACAGCTCGACAGTATTTTCAAGCAATTATCTGGTAGTGCAATGGCTGATGAGGATAAGAGGGCAAAGCAATTGGAGGAAGCTCGGAAACGGGTGGAAGAGTTGAAGAAGAAGAAGAAGAATAAGAAGCACAAGAATGAATCAGTGGAAAGTGAACCCAGCGAGCCAGTCTCTAACGAGTCTAGCGAGCTGGAAACAAAGGAAACTAATGCGAAAGATGCTGAGACGCTAGATAACGAGGATAAGGAGCCTGTTGTAAAGGAGCCAATCTCTCCAATGGAGACAAACTCTCCAGTGCAAACAAATTCTCCAGTGCAAACGAATTCTCCAATGGAGACCGAACCAGAAGAAACTGAAATTCAAGAAGCGGTACCTGTTAAATCTGAATCTAGTGAAGATCTCAAAGACGCTGAGATGCCAAAAAACGACACTAAAATAGAGGAAAAGGATGATTCTAATGAGTTATTCGAGTCTCAAGCAGGTGAACCCGATTTCATGTCCTCAATTGCCCACGAGAAACAAGCTATCGAGCTGGATGAATTGAAGAAAGAATTAGAAAAAGCTCAGCAGGAAATCAAAAGTCTGAAATTCACTAATATCGATCTTGAAAGCACAACAGATGACTTACAAATGGAACTTGAGCAAACAAAAAATCAATTACTGGTTAAAGACGAAGAAATCCTAGCTTTGAAAGATACTATTGAAAGTTTAAAACAACAATTGAACAAGTCAGTTGCTAGCACATTACAATTGGCAGATTTTAATAGAAATCCATTACCAACTCCGGTAGATAATATTCCGGCTCTACAAGATAACATAGTCGCCACCCAGGAGATTGATAGAGTAATGTTAGATAAATGGCGGAATTGGAATGTCGATATGACTACCTGGAGAAGTATAGGCTCAGGTCCCATAATGGAGTTATAATATACATACCCTTACATATCACCTCTTGCGATGAGAAAAGGATGTAAATCCCATAAGCAAATTCATATCATCACTCTCCTTGTTAGGTTCAGTCTTTCGTATCTTCTTCGAATTTTTGGGACGTGGAATCCTATTACGAGATTGGTGTGTCTTTAAGAACGATGCAATTAATTCTTTATACTCTTGTGCAAACTCATCGGAAGACACCGAATCGTTGTCTCTTTGATCTAGGATCAAAGGTTCATGAAATACAGTCTCAAACTTCAATTGGTGTCTCTTGTGGTTTAAATGATCTATGAATTGCAATGAGTCCTTGAATGTCAAATCACACAATTGACAATAAAATCCAAACTGTTTACCTTTCTTAAATTCGTTAATACCACTAGCCAGTACTCTCTTATTCAAATGTCCAGTGGCATCCCTTAATAGAAGATTGTAGTCAGTATACCGTTGTTTCAATTTCAATAACTCCTCCTGTGATAGTGAATCCAGTGGATTTTGATTGGTGAATTTACTTGATGGGGAACCATACTCTTTTAAATCCCAAGTTCTTCTTCCAAAAGTGTTCTTCTCTTTATCGACTGGTTTTCCGGTTTCAGCAGTACCCTCATGCATCACTAAGAGATTCTTGTTTCGTTAAATACAGATTCCATAGTGGCTAGTTCATGTACGTTAAAAATTATTCATATATGTAATTCTATGTGAGTTATACATTTAACAGTTAATACAATGTGTTGGCCTTCTCGTACAGTTGGTCTACGACTTTATTCAATTGTCCCACAAGTTCCAACGCAGAGTCGTAAGTAGCATCCTGATCTGGGGTGTCATAAACGTAAAGCCAGCCGTTTCCTTGATCTAATACACCATAAAACACTTTATCTAGAATCATTTGAGATAATTTACCTTCAACCTGTTCTGCATCTAGACCAATCAGTTTGGACAAATGGGAAATCTCTACACACTCGAAAGGTTCAATCAATTTGGATAAATTCGATTCCAACAAAGTGTCGTATAATGCATTGAAGTGAGATCTTATTAGGTCATCACTCATTAATTCTTTCTCGTAATTCTTTAGCGCAGTGTTAAACTCCAGTAAAGATCTGTTATTATATGCCTCTGCGACTGCCTTCATGGCATCTATACCACGGGATTGGTATGTTTCCTTTGTATACTTGGCGTTTAATATGGTCTTCACTTCATTGATCAAATTCAACATAATCTTTGATAGTAACATATATTTTAGCACCTGGCAGGCCTTCTCGTAAGAGTTGCGTGTGTTTAAACTGTGAAAACTCTCGAAACTTTCGTAAAAATATGAAAATGCTGTCTTGTAATCCTTATCCTCGCAATGTAGTATCCCACTCATCAAATCTAGTTCCGCCATAGTCACCGTTGGACAATATATAGAGTTTGCAGCTGTTCTGGATGCAGTCAAAGCGGCTTTGGATTTGGCTAAATTCCTCAACTTGTGATAAACTTGACTCTCCAATAAATGAACGTCCACTAGAGAAGGCTTATCGTCCAATTTCTTAAATTCAACCAACAACTTGTCAATTAGCGCAAGGGATAATTTATAGTCTCCCTTCTTATAATGCAAAGTAGCTAATTTCAAATTAAACGTCTGTTTCAAAAACACTCTTTTCTCTTTCTCAGCAAACTCAATGCTCTTCTCACACACGTAGATCTGGTCTTCTAGCGAGTCAGGAACCTCTTCAAACTTCTCCACCAAAGTTTTCAACACTTTAGCAGTCTTGGACTTAGCAAATTGAGACATATATTCAGTCGATTGAGGAATAAATTCACGTAATTTCGTCTTCTCATTGGATTTCACATACAATTGGCCCAGCTCTACAATACACAGCTCGAGCTCGTTCTTAGATTTCTCATTTTGAAGGGTTTGGGCCTCATTTTGTAAAATACTCAAATACACTTCTTCTGCGCTTTTCACGTCTCCATCCGCACAAAGTTTCCTAGCTCTTTCTAATTCAGACATTTTCACACACGTATCGCAATGCTACGCCACTGTCAATCGGTACAGACGTCTTCACCACTAATAAGTTGGATGCTGAGACTGTTTGTATGTTTTGCCACCTTAGAACTCTTAGAAATTCAGGTTCGCTGTTTTAGCACACTGGTGAAATCAGATTCGCACAACGTTATAAGTGATGACGCCAATTCCGAGTATTCTGTCTATGTTCCAGAAGTTAATGGCCGATCCGCGCTCAACCCGCAGTCTGCAAAGGCGTGCCATCTGTGAAGATGCAAGCGGGAATTGTGAGGCGTTCGCTTGGGTCCAAACAGTACAAAAATGCTCTAGAGGAGGGTCGAACACGAGAAAGTTTTTACAGGAATTACCCTTTTAGGAAAGATATGAAAAATTTTGGGTTTGGAACCCACGACTTCCAGGCACTTAATGGTAGTTAACACAAGGCCGTCTCAGCGGAATAGAACGGTTTTACAGCAGCTGAACACCAGTTGAAGGCTCAATTGTGTATTTGGAAGGGCAAATTTTGTGTTGGTACCACAAGATGGATGTATCTAAGGAGAAAGCTGCGTCGATTGATGCAGAAACCCTTACCCATGACCCGATATTGAGCTCTGATCCAGTTGCTGCTTTAAGGATTTTGAAAGGTCCTGCGAGACCATACATCTCTAGTGAGTCTGATGGAAAACTACCCATTGTGAGAAGCGTTACTGGCCTCTACGAATATGGGTTGCTGGCGATTTTGCTGGTTGTGGGAGGTATCATTCGTCTCTACGGACTTGGATATCCTGACAGTGTGGTGTTCGATGAAGTTCATTTTGGGAAGTTTGCTGCTCAATACATTAGAGGTACATTCTTTATGGATTTGCATCCGCCAATGGCTAAAATGCTGTATGGGTTAGTTGGAAGTCTAGGTGGGTTTGATGGTAGTTTCCAGTTTGAGAATATTGGTGACAAATTCCCTGCTACGACTCCTTACGTGCTTATGCGATTCTACTCTGCCATGCTGGGGCTCTTCACCATATTATTAATGTATTTAACTTTAAGAGCCTCAGGTGTGAGGATCCTAGTAGCATTTTTCACTGCTATGATCTTAGCAGTTGAAAATTCATTTGTGACCATCTCCCGCTACATTCTACTGGATTCGCCTCTGATCTTCTTTATTGCCTTTGCCATTTATTCATTTAAGAAGTATGAATTATACCCTGCTGATTCGTTAAAAGCTTATAAGCACTTGTTTACTTGTGGGATTGCTCTCGGATTAGCTCTATCTTCCAAATGGGTGGGGCTCTTCACTGTAGCTTGGATTGGGCTTCTCTGTATCTGGAGACTTTGGTTCATGATTGGAGACTTAAGCAGACCTTGGAAATCTATTTTCAAGGCCTCTGCGACAAAACTTGTATGTCTGTTAGTGGTACCATTATGTGTCTACGTTTGGTCGTTTAAGATCCATTTCGACTCGTTGCCCTTGTATGACATCGGTGCTAGTCATTTCTCGCCAGAGTTTAGATATGGATTGCTGGGCAACACCATTGCTCATGATATTCCGAGAGTCGTCGGTGTTAACTCCCAAGTGAGTATTAATCACGTCGGTACCAATGGTGGTTATTTACATTCTCATGCACACGCATATCCTGGTGGATCTAAGCAACAACAGATTACTTTATATCCTCATGTGGATCTTAATAATGATTGGATTATTGCATTAAGCACTGCACCAGCGGTGACCATTGCTGACTTCCAAAACCTCACAGATAGAACGTCGATCCGGTTGATGCACGCGACAACGTATAAGAGACTACATTCCCATGATCATAAAGCCCCAATGTCTGAGTTTAGCGATTGGCAAAAGGAAGTCTCTGGGTACGGTTATTCGGGCTTTGACGGTGATGCTAATGACGATTGGATCATTGAGATTGATAAAGACCAATCTGTCCCTGGAGAGGCTCAAAAATATGTCATTGCCATTGATACCAAATTTAGATTAAGACATGCAATCACTGGATGTTATCTCTTCTCGCACTCGGTGAAATTACCAGATTGGGGGTTTGAACAGCAAGAAGTTACTTGCGCTACGCAGGCAAAGCCACACCTAACCTTGTGGCAGGTTGAAAAGAATGACAATAATCTAGTGCCAAAGGATGTGGGTTTAGTCTCTTACAAGAAATTAAGTTTCTGGGGGAAATTCATCGAATCTCATAAAGTTATGTGGTCTGCTAATCAAAATCTGGTAGCACCACATATATATCAATCAGAACCATATTCGTGGCCGTTCTTAACCAGAGGGATTAATTATTGGGTTCAGGATAATAAAGTAGTGTATCTCTTAGGGAACGCAGTCTCATGGTGGGCCTGTACTCTTTTCATTCCATTGTTCATCGGAACGTTACTAGTTCAGTTAGTGCGCTGGCAGACTCATAGAGTCGACTCTCTGGAATCTCACTATTGGAATTTTGGTGTGCAAACCATCCATTATACACTTGGCTTCCTGATCCATTACTTGCCTTTTTTTTTGATGGGTCGTCAACTATTCTTACACCATTACTTACCAGCTTACTACATGGCACTATTAGCATTAGGTCATGGATTTGACTCCCTGTCAAGCGTTATATTTAAGAAGCGACCAATGGTGGCTAACGTAGTCACAATCGGATTCTTCCTAGCGTGTGCGTTCTTCTTCCACCAGTACAAGCCACTGATATATGGCCTCCCATGGACTCAGAACCAATGTAAAAGCACAAGACTACTGACCTCTTGGGACTACCACTGTGATGGGTATCACTCTAAATTAGAAGATTACGCTATTGCCATGAGTGAAACCGTGGAACAAATGGCTCGTCCAACTTGAAATCGTTACATATTTACATAATTAAAGGACAAGAAGTTCATTTCCAATATCTGCCATGAACGACAGCCAAGTGTCAAGTCACGTACTCGTTCATCAGAAATCCTTGTAAATTTTGCTTGAAGTTTGTATGTGGATTGTCATCACCGCGTAATTGAATAACAAATATATGAAGAAAATGTATACGTGTAATTAACTACTTACTATAACTTCTGAGCATTGTCTCTGCTTAACATTGTCAATTGGTCTTTAGTGGAGACAAGTTCTTAGAACCAGCATTCTTGTAACAATGGCTGTGAAGAAGACAATTAAGAAGACTCAGGACGAAGTTCCTGAGGTCGATTTGAAAAACGGTCCCAAAAGACCATTTATCGTGGCTGAACCTACTGAAGAATTGCGTAAGCAACGTCTTTCTTGTAATACCACGGACAAGATCATGGCTTCTGTTGTTCTGCTTACTTCAATTGCCACCAGATTCTACAGATTGGCTGATATCAATAAAGTTGTATTCAATGAAAAAGAAATTGGAATCACTATGAATAACTATTTGACCAATTTGTTCTTTATCTCAAGGAATCCTCCTTTCATTCCGTTGCTGTACTCCTTTGTTGCGTCATTGACGGGTTACCACGGTGAATTTGATTTCTCTAATGTCGGGCGGAATTATCCAACGGATTTCCCTGTGTCTACATTAAGAGCTTTGTCGGGTATCTCTGGTGTTATAACTGCCGTGATTTTATTTACCACGCTACGCTTCTCTGGTGTGAAGAATATTGTTGCGTTTGCTGTAGCCATGGCTTTCAATTTTGAAAACTCTCAAATCACTGTCTCACGCCATTTGATGGAAGATTCTCCAGTGTTGTTATTGGTAGCAATGACTGTGTTTTGGTTTAAAAAATCTCAATTGTACAACAGCGGATCTATGAAATCATATTTGTTCTTCTTATTGAGTGCTACGTTTTTAGGTTTGACGACCTCGTCCAAATGGATTGGGTTATCTACTTTGATTTGGATTGGTTTCTCCTTAGCCTTGAGGCTTATTTTAATGATTGGTGATGTTACTAAACCTGTCGTTCCAAGCGTTAAGCACACTTTCACTAAAGTTTCCATCTTATTCATCGTCCCTGCTATCATTTACGTGGCAATTTTTTATGTTCATGTTCAAAAATTAACTACGCATACAGGGCCTGCTATTCAATTGACTCAAGAGTATAGAAACGATTTACAAGGAAATGATGTCTTAAAAAATTTGAAAGCTAGTGTAGGTGTTGGTTCCAGAGTCACCATTAGACACACTGGGAGTATTGGTGGGTACCTTCATTCCCATTATCACCTTTATCAACAAGGGTCTAAGCAACAACAGGTGACTGTATACCCTTACTATAACGACGCCAACCAATGGTTGATTGAATTATATGACCAATCTAATGCTGTCATTGCTGGATTCGAAGATCTCCCAAATCACACCAAGATCAGATTGTTACACAACTCCGGTTGTAGATTACACTCTCATGATCATAAACCACCTGTCTCTGAACAAGCTGATTGGCAAAAGGAGGTTTCTTGTTATGGTTTTGAAGGTTTCGGTGGTGATGCTAACGATGATTGGATTATAGAAATTGATAAAGAAAAATCTGCTCCTGGTGATGCTCAAAACGTTGTAAGAGCTGTGGAGACTAAATTTAGACTGAAGCATGCTATGACTGGTTGTTACTTGTTTTCTCATCCATCAAAACTTAATGATGACGTTGGGTATGGGCAACAAGAAGTTTCATGTGCTCACTCTGGTATTAAACCCCTAACTTTATGGTCTATCGAAGAAAATGAACACATGTTCTTACCTGAATCCACCGAAAGAGTCTCATATTCAACTCCCTCTTTCTGGTCTAAATTTAAAGAACTTCATAAGATAATAATTAAAGAGAATCAAAATAACAATAACGCTAATGAATTCCAAACCGATGCAATTACTTGGCCAATTCTACAACATGGTATTGAACTCTTGTTTAGAGATCATTTAGGTATCTTTTTGTTGGGAAATGCGATCTTATGGTGGTCTGTTACATTGTTTGTTATTGTTTTTATTGGTTCGACTGCTTATCAATTAATCGCATGGCAATTGGGGAAACCAATCTTACAAGACGCTTACCTGATAAATTATAATATTCAAACTGCAGAGTATTTGGTTGGTTACGTTTTACACTTATTGCCATTCATTGCCCTTGATAAGAAGGCCTACATTAACTCATACTTCCCAAGTTACTATTTTGGTATTTTAGCTTTAGGCCATGGATTAGACCTTATAGTTAATTTCATTTTGAGGGCTCACAAGCAAATTGGCTGGGTAGCTTTGAGCGTATTTGTTCTATTAGTGATTCAATTCTTTGCTTACCGTATGCCGCTTGTTTATGGAACTGAATGGACTCAGGAGTTATGTGCTCATTCTAAATGGTTGAGCAGTTGGGAATACTATTGTGATGGATATTTCGATAAATTAGCTCAATATAAGGTCGCTACTTATAAAGCAGAACTCACAAAAGACTACATTAATTATCCTACGCCTACGACTAATACTTTATGGCCAAGAAAGACTGATGAGTCTGAAAACCAAAAATTCGTCATAGAAACGGTTGAGCAAGTAAAAGCTGTACAAGATGACGTACCTAAGAAGGACGATAGAGATTATGCAGAGAATGTCCAACAGCCAAACGTTCAGGAAAACGTAAAAGCTAACCCGAACGTGATCATTGATGCCAAACCAGCTGAAGGAAACGAAGCTCCAAAAGCAGAAGAGAAAGTGAATGAGCCTATCAAAGAGTCTTTGGAAGAAGAGGCTAAGAAAGATGAAGTTAAAGAGGATGAGGAGAGTATTAGACAAGAAATTTTACAAAAGGCCTTGGAATCTGAGAAAATAGAAAATGAGAAACAAGCCCAAGAGCAAAAAGCCCAAGAGCAAAAAGCCCAAGAGCAAAAGGCCCAGGAGCAAAAAGCCCAGGAGCAAAAAGCCCAGGAGCAAAAAGCCCAGGAGCAAAAAGCCCAAGAGCAAAAAGCCCAGGAGCAAAAAGCCCAGGAGCAAAAAGCCCAGGAGCAAAAAGCCCAAGAGCAAAAGAATTAACACTCACTACCAAGTATCTGCTCTTTTAAAACTCTAACAACTCTATAAGAAATACCATAAACTTTTAGTCCTTTATATTATATGTACAGAACTTTTTTAATATAAATATTGAATTAAATAGCCATGTCTTTTTGGTCAATTGCCAAATGTTGTCATTTGAGTTTGAAAAAAATGCCTACAATAATAGTAATTAATATAAGAAAACATTTAGCATCCAACTTCTGTTCATTAAACTCAATTGCACAACCTACAACTGCTTTTTCACTTCTGTAATATTATTCGATCATGCCAAATGACGGATCGTTAGAGCCAGACACCTTCCTGGTGAAAGTTGGTGAATTTATGAAAGATGCCAATGCAAAAGAATTGTCAGTACATTTAACTATTAAAAGACTTATCAAGCAAAATGAAGTAGAAGGTAACCCTGAATTTGATAACAAGACGGCACCGCAGTACGATATCTCGAAACGGTCTTCGATAGCTTTGAAAAATGACTCTATAACAGCTAAAATCTCTCAAGAAGAATATCCATTATTAATTAGAGTCCATTATGGATCACACTCGCACAAGAAAAAATGCTCTACAATCGTCAGTGCTGAGGACTTAGATAAGTTCTGGCAGGACTATACCAGTGTTGTTAAATCTGGGATGAGTGGGTTGATCAAGAAGAAGAAGAGGAAGGTTAATAAAAAGAAGTAAGGAAATATTGTAAAAGTTCAACGATAGTACGATTTTATCTCCATATAGACCAACAAAAATGTACATTTATATAACGTTTCGACGATCACGATGGTTCGCTGTCACTTTCAATTATCACTGTACCTGAAGGATATAACGATTTTTCTTGTTCAATAATCGTATCAATATTTAGTTCTCTCCTTGGTACTGGCGTAAACAGTTTGAATTTATAACGGTGATTGTAATCTAACGGTGGGCTTGTTCTCTCATCGTTCGATTCTAATAGTCCCTGTTGGTGTAGGGCTACGTACGCATAGATTTCCTCTATGGGTAAAGCAGCGTCGAATTTTCTTTGTAACCTTTCATTATCAGCAAATCGTATGGCTACTCTACATATTTTATCCTGATCGTTAGAAGGTGCTACTTTTAATTGTGTTTTTCTCCACAGCAACCATTCTCTCTCTAATGCCTGTTCTGTTCGTAGCAACGTTTCTCTCTCTTGATCTCTCTGTAACTGCCTGTCTCGTTCCTGGTCTCTTAGTAGCGATTCTTGATACCTATTGTCCTGTTGATCTCTAATGAGTCGTTCCATCTCTGTGGTCTGTTTCTGCTCTAGCAAGTTCAACAGTGTTGGTTGATATTTCTTTAACATATCTTCAAACGATTTGGCATGGTACTTATCAAGGTTACCTTCTACTCTACCTACTAATTCCATCTTTGAACTTGATTTCAAACATAGTAGCCCAATAAACGGGAATTTCCTTACTTTCAAAGCATTAGAGACTTGCAACCCTTCAGAGCTTGTCACATCACCAAACCACATCAAGATCTGGTATTTGTTAACCATTGAGACAAAGTGTTCTGAGCAAAGGATTTCTTTGACAAACTCTAGTCGATTCTCTACCAATTGATCATGTAGATAGATTAATCCAAATTTGCACTCTTCAGCACACGAATCCAATAGCTTGGTATAGCTCTCTCGTAGCATTAAGTGTAACGATCCTGGATTACCGGCACCGTTCTCATCATAAAGGGAGCCAAACGTAAAATTATTGTTCAAATCGGATGCCCCCACACTTATCTCATTCGATAACAGTTGAATCAGCGTGTGAGATTGAGTACTGTGATCATGGCTATACCGTTGTCTTCTTTGATAAAATTTATTCCATCCTATAAACGGTTTAATCAGTCTGTAAACCATTAGGACCAGGATCAAAAGAAAGTAAACTAACTGTAGCAATAAGTGCAACAGCTTATTACCCAGTGCGGTGAATCTACCACTCACTCCCACGGTGTTTGGACGTAACGAGACAGTCTCGTCAGCGTTATTAGCGTTTCTACCAGGATCTTCGTCATTATCAATTGTGTTGGCTTGGTCTGAGAATTCACCAGGAACCCTTTCATACCCTTGCCTGTTATTTAGATGGAACAACTGCCTAACTATATTCATTCACCAAGATTTAAGAGCTTCCACACTAGTACTGCTCACACTGGATTTTATTTGGAGCTTGATTAGTAGTAATAGTGGCATTTAATCAGCTTTATATAATGTAATGTATTCACCGTACAAAAAGTATATGGTATCACGATTCTGTAAATGGCAGACGCCATTTAGTTAAAGTAGGAAGCTGACTGTCTGGCAGTTATTAAATGTGCCATGTGATTGGAATTGTGTTGTTTTTGAGCAAGTGTTCAGTCTCTGGATTGAAAATATTCAACAAAATTGGTGACAGTTTCAGTGGGAAGCCCATATATTGGATCTATTGATTCTAAAGAGGAATTCTCTCGATCAGACCTTGGTAGAGAGATTACAGGCTTCACGAATCTGTTGCTAGTCACTCCAAATTTATAATTATTCTCACAAATAGCCAATCCCATAAGAACGTAATTTGTATGATAGAAATCTGATCTCTTCCCAGGTTTATCTACTAGCCCTGGGAATTCTGGCGTTTGACAGCATTGGCATATGTATTCTCTCAGCCCATCTCTATCGATGCATGGTTCGTACCCGTGGCATTCAAGGATGGCAGAAGTAGCACCTACCCAGAAACTGTAACAACCATCGACAAGTTTATTGCTCCTTCCGGACAGACCTTTCTCCTCGTTGTACTGTCTAGCACTGCACCAAGATAGCAGGGCGTCTACATCAATTTGGTCAATGGCATTCAAGATCGAAAGACTCGCCACTGCACAGAACGTATACCCACCGTGGGCCTCGTCCTCTTGAGGTGATCCGCCAAACCCACCTTCATAAGTTTGGCATTTACTCAGGTACGAGACTACATTTTCAGTCAGCTGCGGAGTCAACACACCGAGTAAAGAGGCCACTGTTAGAGCACAGTACACACCTCTGGTATCCGTCTCACCGACCTGAAGACACGTCTTGAAACCGCCGTCCGGTTGCTTCAACGTCAATAGCCACTCGTAAACACTCTGCGTGTCAACCATATCCCAACAATCGTCTATATTATCACACAACGCCAATGCGTTAATGGCTGCGTACGTGCCAGCAATGTGTGGTAATTGCCCGACCCCACCGCCAAATGGCCCTACAAACCCTGCTTTTGAAGAATGCGTCTCGCCAATCTTCTCCAGCTTCGCAGCAATATCCTTCTGCCACTCGGGCCTCAGCAACGAGCGGCTCATCACTTTCATGGAATTGGCAATCCAGTACAACATCCAAGGTTGAGAAGCGTCTAACGACGTCAATTGATGAGGCAAAACATTGGAAAACGCATACTCCAAGTACATCTCATGGAACTCTCGCTGCAAAGCTTGAGGTTCCTGTGCCAACAGCTTCTTACAGACCTCTAGCACTTCGTTGCGAGCCAAAGTCGTATCAGTTTCAACTTCCTTCATAATTAAGTCTTCCTCTTCCCTCGAGGACAATTCCCGCTCCATGACTCCTTTCTTCCTACCCAGCAGACTACCAACGCTAACGTTTTTCGAAGACATCTGTAATGGCAACTTCTTTACTGGCAATTACAAGTTTTGGTCATGAGATTCCGAAGCTTTATCAACTATGTTACATAGTGAATTGCTATATAATAATACCTTTTATGACTATGAAACATTACTTTTAGTGGCCTCAAAAACTTTCCCAACAGAGTCTGGAAAGTGGCCACTAGCCTTTGCAAGACCGGGTTTTGCGATGCTGTTTGTTAAAAGGTGGAACCGTGAGCTTTCAACGCCGGCTCCGCCGGCTCTGCCGGCCAGGGACAGGGACAGGGACTCCTCCGATGACATTGGCTGGATTCGCTGGGTGTATGAAATGTTGACACTTTCTCCTCCTGATGTTATGCTGATGTTGGCCGAGCATTTTGAGACCATTGATTGGGACTCCGTGCCTGTCTTCAACCGGCTCGGCGAGGTTTTGACGTGGTTTACGTTTGCGATACGGTTTATTCAGGACACTTACATCAGGCCTCGGTACAACCAGATTTATTACGAACATATAAGCGCTTTTGATTTGACGAAATCTGCTACGTTGAGCCAGTACGAATATCTTAAGAGGCATGTCGCCCAACGGAAAAGCTCAAAGTTCAACTATTGGGGCGAAGATCGCTGGTTCAATTTCTTGAAATCTTTGAACTGGGCCTTGAACTTTTTTGTATACATTTTGGTGCTTGTGAATGCGTACACTACTTACAGGTATTTGTTTGGTAAGTTTATCACGTACCAATTATTCCATGCGGGTCAAGATGATCAAACGATAATGAAAAATGTTCACGTCCAAAGATTCCCGCTTGGAAAGTTGACCGGCGAGGACTATCAATCGATTATAAGGAAACCCTTCTGGAAGATGGTGTATCATTTCCTATTTCAAGAACAATCGAGGCATGACGGTGCTGTGGCGGGTGAGGCAAAGTTTTATTATGAACTATCTAAGTGGAGTCCCTCCACAGTGGTGACAAACCTATTTACATCTTTCAATCCATTTGTGATGATCTTGCTAATGTCTACGGAAGTGTCGTTTACTTCTGCGTTTGTCATCCTTTGCTTTCAATTCGTGCTGCGATATGTGGTATGGGAGAGATACGAATTGAGGTTGAAGGACGAATTGTTAATATCTTCATCAACTTTCCAAGAATACCGTTCCAAAGTCGTGAATCCAAAGTTCGATACCATTACGCAGGACGTGAAAATCGACTCCGCTGGGTTCGTTCAGTTCTTACCCCACGAAACAGGGAAGGCGTGCATCTTTACAACGCATGACATTCACGGTGGGTTGATTAATGAAAAGTTCAATTATCGGAAGGATGAATTCGAACAAATTCACCTGGCCAATGACGAGACTCATAATGTGATTAAGTTCTAGTCTAGTCTCATTCAGATCTCATTTACGTAACTTATTCTTATAATACTGATAATGTTCTCTCATCTTCACGTACCCTAGGTGTATTTTCCCCAAGAAATGGTCGGCCAATCTTCTATCCGTGTCTAGCCTGGATAGGTACGCACCGCAAACTTCACAGACTTGTAACTTTTGCTGGGCACTTTGCCCAACATTTTCAGTGATGTGCTTGACTTTTTTTTGCAAATCCAGCCTCTGTCCTTGTAACTCCTGAAGTTTCAACGATTGCACCATCCCTTTCGAGACATCGTTCACACTCACCACAGCGCTGATTTCCTGAACCATCAAAGCTATCTTCGCATCCAGCAAATCTAGCTCGCTCGTGACCTGCTTGATCCTATCTCTTTCCTCCGCCGTGTGTTCCAACTTCTTCAACGCTACCTGAATAGAACCATTACAATCGTTGATAAACTTCGACAGCACAAAATAGTACTCTTTTTCAAACTCCAAGTAAAATTTCCCACGTTTCTTATCCCTCTCGTAAAGCAACTTATGTTTAGCTAAATGGATCTGAGGACATCTACCAAAATTCTGTTTTGTGCCTTGAAACAAATCGTACGGACACTCGCCTACCAAATACGATTTACAAATCCGTGGATCTCGAAGCCCAGCATCTTTGTTCCCGGCCTGGCTCATGCTCCGGCCAGAATATCGTTTTCGCCCATACCTGCCATGGTGTAACGGTTCTTGGCCCATTAGTTGCTCCAGCAACTTCTTCTGCTCGTACGAAGCGCTGCTCATTGTGCTCACACTCGCACTCCTTCACACGCTCACTACACACACCCGTACAGCACACAAAGCACTACGTGAAACAGTCTCTTCCTTCAAAGCTCATCGCTAGTTAAATGGTAACAATTTCTTTGCAAAATTAGACCCCGAGGTTTTCCACACTCAAAAAATGAAATATTCAAATATTTCAGTGACACAAATTACTGACACTTCCACAATTTAACAGTGAAGGAAACAGATTCCATAGGCTTCTGTGAGTGGAGTCACTGTGCCTGGGTGGAAAATGGGGTTCAAGAATTATGTGCTGCGTCAATTGGTGAAATTTCATGACAGATTGAGCTTTCACGGTGGGTTAAACCCGGCTGATGACACAGTATTAATTTTAGGTGGTGATTGTACGCTGTTTGGACAATTGCTCATACGCTATTTAGTGATACAAAAGCACGTCCGAGTCATTAATCTGAACGTGCGGCATGGAGTCAAGATTGATTCGTCGTTGTACAGTTCCATTCCTTGCGATTTTGAGTCCTTGGAATCCGTGTGCGTGGCCATGGATTTGGTCGATAAACTAGATTGGCGGTGTAATATCTTGGTTAACAACGTTCAGTGTTATTTCGATGGTTGTGGAGACAGTTTGGTCGCCCCACAGTTGATGGAAAGGGTGTATGATTCTAATTTAACCAATGTGATGGTAGCCACGCGACAATTTCTCAATGTACAGCTCCCTGCGTTGCCGATTGGAGTGTCTGTGACCATTGTGAATGTCACAGCGCCCTTGCACAGCGAGAATTTACCACTTGGGTACGTTACAGCGAAGCGGGCCGTAGAACAATTCCATGACTGTTTGACCTCCGAGTTGGAGTTGCCACAAATGAATTTGGGCCACCATGCCGGGACTCTCTTGGTGAGTGTCGACCCTACGACCACATGCTCGCATATTTGCGATCGCCAATTGGTGCAAAAACTCGTTGGATGCTTGGAAAATGGACAAAGAGGTCGGCTGGAGACCTCCGAACCCTCGCTGGCGCTGATACACCCAGCGAGAGTGGTCCGCGAGGCTTATAATCTAATCGTGCAAGAATGGTTGTGACAACTTGCACCGTGTCCTGTAGCTCCTAATATATAATCGTTTCCGCTTGTTCAAGAACAAACCCGGTCTATCATCTTCAACACTTTGGGTAACTCCTTGATTGGCACATAGAACCATTCGACATGTTTCTTGGTCCTTAATGGATCACACCCAGAGCAATAAATCAGCCCTTTACCGTACCGTTTCCAAAGAAGCTCATGAACGGTTCTCTCCACATCACTCAAACTCTTGCCCTGTGCACTCTCGTAGTAAAATCCTCCGTCACGATAGCTCGATAACGATGGTAACTGCGTGTGCGTCTGTGAAGAAGCCTGCTTCGTAATTGATAGCTTCTTAAACATTTGCACTAGGCCAGCACCTCGTGCAGCACCTCGGGCAGATCCGCGGACCAGCAGCTCGGCCACGTTTGCAGGAGTCAAGTTGATAATCTCGTGGTCGCAGCTCCTGGCCCACTCCAACAGCCGCGTCGCTACTCGAGCTTTCGTAGTCATCCCAATCTTACAAAGAATCATCCCGTTGAAAGCCCAATCGACACGCTTCGACGATTCTCTAACAATTGACTCGTCGATCTGCAACCATCGCACCATGCTCTTGTCCCTGTTCAAGATCCCATCGTAGAGCAGCTTGTAGGTGTACACGTAGATGAATCCGCTGGAATTGGGCCTTTGCAACTGCGAGCTGGGCAACTGCGAGCCCTGCTTGCGATGCGCAGAGCAGTACTCGCCATGCACCATCCGCAGGCACCGTTTATTGGCCTTAGTGATGCCTAAGACACTGCTGAGAAGCCATTGCGCCAACTCTTGCCCCGTTGGACGCCCACAGAGTGGGTGGAAAATCGCCAGTATATAAGTTGGAATTTGATAATTTTTCACTCACCACTCACTGTTACTCCTATCCACCTCCCTAGAAGAGAATCCCAGAGTTCCCGTGCCGCTATGCTGTTCACTGAGACTTACGAAGACATCCAGACCTCCTTGGGAGGCACCATGAGAGTGTACATCTTCACACCAAAAGTGAAAGGATACCCTAAGGCGCAATTCCCTGGGGTGATCGTTTACAGCGAAATTTACCAAGTGACTGGTCCTGTGCGCAGATTTGCTCAAAGGATTGCTTCTGAAGGCTACGTCGTGGTGGCTCCAGACATCTACCACAATTTCGTCCCCGCCGGGCCCTTGGCGTACGACGCAGACGGCACGGACGCGGGCAACGAGTTCAAGATCAAGAAACCGTTGAACTCGTACGACGAGGACAACAAACTGTGTTGCGACTTGCTGTACAGGCTGCCTCAGTTCAACGGCAAGAAGATCGGTGCAACCGGGATGTGTCTTGGCGGACACTTGGCCTACAGAGCGTTGCTGGACAAGAGAGTCTCTTGTTCCACATGCTTCTTCCCAACCGATATCCACTTGAAGAGCTTAGGACTGGGCAAAAACGACGACTCGCTAGAAAGAGTCTCTTCCGAGATGACTCCAAATCAGGAAACGATCCTGATCTTCGGCACGCTGGACACCCACGTGTCGCCAGAGGGCAGAGACCTCATCCGCAAGACCATGCGCGACCGTGGCGCCAGATTCACTTTCCTCGAGATCCTAGACGCCCAGCACGCATTCATCAGGGACGAGTCCAGCAAGGGAAGGTACGATGCCTCCATCACCCAGCAGTGTCTAGGGTTTATGTTGGAACAATTCAACAGGGTCTTGCAGATGGATTTGGGCGACTACGAACACGATACCAAGCCCGTAGAGCACGTCTGCTAGGCTCAATTGGCACCCTCGAGCCTCACACAGCCTCCACTGCCTGGGATTGGCGCTCTGCCGGCCTGGCACTGGCCTGTATATACTTCAGTACGAACCGTTGTACATAATATAAGGGAAGTGTCAAATGCCAAGCTTCTTTGCAAGTCCTTAGCTGTTGTGGTGGTGGCTTGTAGAGCAGAGCAAGCGAGATGTGGCGGTTACCTGTGAGACAGTGTGGTCGTGTGAACGTGAACGTGAACGTGAGCAGCTGCTTGAACAGCAGCTGCCTGGGCAGCAGCTCAGGCAGGTTCGGTGCGACGAGGTCGCTGCGTGTGCAGCGCACGCTGCACACGCAGTCGCGTGCTCGTGCTGCGTTGAGGACCAGCGGGAAGTGGTTGCTGTGGTCTGGTGTTGCTGGCGTGGGCTACTTCAGCTACTGTGTGTATCGAGAGTTGCATCCGGCGAAACAAGTTCCTCAGAGCGAGGTCTTTGCGAATGGGTCCAAGAGGAAGAACCTCGTGGTGCTGGGCTCCGGCTGGGGTGCTGTGACGCTGTTGCAGAACATGGACACTTCGGAGTACAATGTGACGCTGGTGTCTCCTCGGAACTACTTCTTGTTCACGCCCTTGCTGACTTCGACACCCTTGGGCGTCATCAATTGGAAGTCGATTGTGGAGCCAGTGCGGGCTATTATCAGACGTTGCAAGGGAGAAGTAGTGTACTATGAAGCAGAGGCGACAGGGATCGATTTCGAGAAGAAGCTGCTGCACATCCAGTCGCATTCCAATAAGGATGCAAAATATATCGACAAGACGATCGGCTACGACTATTTGGTGGTCAGTGTAGGGGCCCAGTCCTCCACGTTCAATATCCCTGGCGTGAACGAGAATGCGTTCTTCTTGAAGGATATCACTGATGCAGTGAAGATAAGAGATAAGATCATCGGTAATATTGAGAGGGCCTCGTACTTACCCACTGAGTCCGCTGAGCGGAGACGGCTTCTGAATTTTATTCTGGTGGGTGGAGGCCCCACGGGCGTCGAGTTCGCTGCCGAGTTGAACGATTTTGTCAAGGACGACCTGGTGAAATGGATGCCAGTCCTGGCGAAAGAGGTGCAGATCTCGCTGATCGAGGCACTCCCATCGATCCTAAACATGTTTGATAAATCCTTGATCCAGTACACGCAGGAGACATTCGCTAACGAAGGAATCCGCTTGCGCTTGAACACTATGGTGAAAGGCGTTGATGCCGAATCCATCACTGCCAGTTGCCAAGGTGAAACGTTGAACATTCCGTACGGCTTGCTGGTATGGGCGACGGGGAACAAACCGACAGATCTGGGCAACTCGATGATGGCAGCGCTGGGCCAGCCCTCGCAGATGGATAGGCGTGGTCTTACCATCAACGATAAGTTACAAGTCGTGGGAGCGGAGGACTCGGTGTACGCCATGGGTGATTGTACATTCCATCCGGGACTCGTAGCAACAGCGCAAGTCGCACACCAAGAAGGCGCTTATCTGGCTGACACGTTTAAAAAACTACACCGGATCGAGCAATTGGAGTGGGAACTGATGCAGGCTCCATCGCCAAGCAGGAAGCGGGCTTTAGTCGGCAAGATCCAAGCACTTCAATCAGGAATCAAAGATTTCGTTTATTACCACAAGGGCACTTTGGCGTACATTGGGAACGATAAGGCCATCGCAGATGTGAACTTTAGAGGTAGCCAGTACAAGATGTCGGGCGGTCACGTCACCTTCTGGTTCTGGAAATCGGTCTACTTGTCAATGTGCATTTCGTTGAGAAACAGAATAAACGTCACGGTCGATTGGATAAGGACCTACTTCTTGGGGAGAGACTCCTCGGTTTAGTTTTCGCTCTACATAGGTGTATATATTCTTACCACGTTTCACGCCAACCCACAAGCCAACCTGGTGAACTACAAGTCCGCTGGACGCCGGGCCATTGGACCCTGGGCCATTGCAAGCTCCAAGCCCTAGCTGCGACGCAGTTAGGGCTTGGTTTGTGGTGCCGGGTAAGCTGCAACGCCGGGTAATTGGCTCGTGTGTAATGATTTTAGTTTTTTCCTTGGAAAAATAGTTCGGATTTGAAATGTTTGTTTACCACGCACACAGTTAATAACAGTTGTCCCCACTGGCCAATCAGTCGAGATTGTTCTTTGGCGTATCAGCAGACCGTGTTATAGCCAAGTTGAAAGAGCAGCAGATAAGTCTGACATTTCTTAGCGTTTTTTTTGAAGCTTTAGGCAACAGATAAGAGATATATAAATTTACCATGTCACACGAAGGCGAAGAAGATTTATTAGAGTACTCTGACAACGAGCAAGAGATTCAGCTTGCCAACACCAACGCTGCTGATGATGCTGCCGAATCTGCTTCTGCTTCTACCGAGGCTCAAGGTGCCGATGGCGACAAAAAGGGCTCTTACGTCGGTATTCATTCCACCGGGTTTAAAGATTTTCTTTTGAAACCTGAATTGTCGAGAGCTATTATTGATTGCGGGTTTGAGCATCCTTCGGAAGTGCAACAACACACGATTCCTCAATCCATTCACGGTACTGATGTGTTGTGCCAGGCCAAATCTGGTCTTGGTAAGACTGCTGTGTTTGTCTTATCGTCTTTGCAGCAATTGGACCCAGTCCCAGGTGAAGTCTCCGTGGTCGTAATTTGTAATGCCAGAGAATTGGCTTACCAGATCCGTAACGAGTATTTGAGATTTTCCAAGTATATGCCTGATGTTAAAACTGCAGTCTTTTATGGTGGTACTCCAATCGCTAAGGACGCAGAATTGTTGAAAAATAAAGATACTGCTCCTCACATCGTTGTGGCCACCCCAGGACGTATGAAGGCTTTGGTTAAGGACAAGTTGATTGATTTATCTCACGTGAAGAATTTTATTATTGATGAGTGTGACAAAGTCTTGGAAGAATTAGATATGAGAAGAGACGTGCAAGAGATCTTCAGAGCCACGCCAAGGGACAAACAAGTGATGATGTTCTCTGCCACTTTATCTCAAGAGATTAGACCTATTTGTAGACGTTTCTTGCAAAACCCATTGGAAATCTTTGTTGACGACGAGGCCAAACTAACCTTGCATGGGTTACAACAGTACTATTTGAAAATAGATGAAAAGGAGAAAAACCGTAAACTGGCTCAATTGTTAGATGACTTGGAATTCAACCAAGTGATCATCTTCGTTAGATCCACTTCAAGGGCTAACGAATTGACGAAATTACTAAATGCTTCTAATTTCCCAGCTATAACCGTTCATGGTCACATGAAACAAGAAGAGCGTATTGCTCGTTATAAAGCTTTTAAAGATTTCGAAAAACGTATTTGTGTCTCCACTGATGTCTTTGGTAGGGGTATCGATATTGAACGTATTAACTTGGCCATCAATTACGATTTGACCAACGAAGCAGATCAATATTTGCATCGTGTCGGTAGAGCTGGTAGATTCGGTACCAAAGGTTTAGCTGTCTCCTTCGTATCTTCCAAAGAAGATGAAGAAGTACTAACTAAGATTCAAGAACGTTTCGATGTTAAGATTGTAGAATTCCCAGAAGAAGGTATCGACCCATCTACTTATTTAAATAACTAGAAAACTGATGGTGTTATTTTGTCGAAGAACCGTGATGCAGTCTTTCGTATTATCTACTGTGTAATTTTCTTTTTTGTCATTAGTTACTGATATAACAGACTTTAATGATGGCATTCAAAAGGTCAATAGAGCTCAATAGAGCGAACTGTTACTTGAATATGTGAATGCCTTTTTAATTTGTAAACCTGAACTATAAAATCGTTATGGAAAGAATATTGTATGTAAGTTGATCGCTATTTGCATGAATTGTTAGAAAATCCATTTGACACCGCTAAATTTTGTAAGCGTGGTGATAGAACTATTTGTGGTGCATTGTGTGAACCCAATTTCAACTCTGCAATGATTCTTGGATCATTTTTTTATTATTATTGTTTGGACTATCATTATTATTAGTAAACGAAATGTCGAGCTCGGTACAATCTTCATCCTCTGATTTATTACCTGCGGCCACGGTCCTATTGATGGATATTTCCTCATTGGTAGAATCATCATTTAATACTTGGCTTGCAAGTGCCCCCAAAGCTCTCAGCATATCTGATGATGTGTTCCTCATCTCGGGTGTCTTCCTGTCTAGCACTTGTGTATATCGATTTGAGTTACTCAATTCTATTGATGATACGGATTCTGAAACGTTATTATCCACAGAATTTGAAGTAGAAAACTCATTTAATAATTTCGATAACTTATTAATCTTGAGGTTTTTTTCCATGATTCTCTTCTTATATTTTTGTACTTTCAACTCAGATTTCCTCAATAAGGTTAGCAATTGTTTCTTCTCATTAAATAATTGGTTTTTTTTACCTTCAAATTCTTGTCTTTGGATATTCTCTTCTACCAATAACCTCAAATGCTGGTTTGTATCATTAGAACTTAATAGTAGATTCTTAAAGTTCAAGTGCTGAACAGTGCTGGTTGATCTATGTAACGCTTCAACTAGACTTTTGATCGTGTCCGTGACTTCATCAATAGAAGATTGACTCGAATTTGGTGTTTCCATATCCTCGCTCTCAGTCGCGGGGCTAAGAAGCATTTTTTTCGTCTCTAACCTTTCAAGCAGAGTTTTGGCAGATTTCAACACAGAAGAAGCGTCTCCAATGTCTTGATATGGTTTGTTTTGTGTACTGAAAGAAACTGAGGATTTCAAGGACATTTCGTTCATTTTTGAACCAAAAAGTGTTATGGTCTAGTCTTTTTAATGATTAGAAGGGAATTCAGGTCTATAAAATTGCCAATGATCCAGTGGTCTGAGTTGGATCAATTTTTAGTCACAATTGTGAACCAATGTCTCACGATAATTAACTGTTAATCTTATAGGCCCCAGCGTAAACAGAAGACCAATTTTCTTCGCGTTTGGTAAGACGCGAATTCTCATCGTTCGAGAAAAAGATCTAACCGTCTGGAGAGTCGAATAGATGTAACCAGAACGTTGAAGCCACTGGTAGATATCGTGTTTCAAGGCAACCCTGAGCACTGGATTGACTCAGTGGCACCGGACTCATAAGTAACTGTTGTAATAGTGTTTCTACATGTACGCTATATATTACTACATATTTTATGATGGAAATACATGAAGAATCGAGTTTGGAAGTATATGGTTTATTTCAAAAGACTGATAATATAAAAGATGCAACAGTCGGAAAGCTTGTTGTAGCCTTGTATTGATCTCTTGCTCCAGATACAAAAAGTAGTCTTAACGGTAAGATTTTTGGAATCTAGAACGAGCACCTTTACCACCGAATTTCTTTGGTTCTGGTCTTCTAGCATCGGCGATCAATAACGTTCTGTCGTAAGAAGTGAAAGCTTTCTTTAATTCGTTCTTGGATTGTTCATCAACGAATTTTTGGTGATAAGAGACTAAACCCTTAGCAATGGCTTGTCTAATAGCGTAGACTTGGGATACGTGACCACCACCAGTGACTCTGACTCTAATGTCGATGTTAGAGAATTTATCTAGACCAACCAAGATTAATGGTTCGTAGACTTTGAATCTTAAGATTTCTGGTTCCACTAAAGTGATTGGAGAACCGTTGACTTTAATCAAACCTTTACCGGCCTTGACATGGGCAACAGCAGTAGCTGACTTCTTCTTACCAAAAGTCTATGTATTAAGGTTAAGTATGTCAATCAACCTCGCAGAAGGCAAGTAACATAACAAAAGATATATTCTTGTTAGTAAATTGTAAATGTGGTTCCAAAAAGGAGTTAAAGGCTAACACGAGGAGCTCAATTCAATAGTCATGGGATATTTATGAACGTCATCAGTTTATTTCAGTAAAACGCATCAATCATTTCCACTATCTGCCTATGGTACGGTAAATCGCCTCTTCGTCAATCTCAAACTCGTTAATTAAATCTCAATATAACATACTTGAACACTTGGAACGGTAGACATTATGATACTGATATTCTTCTCTTTCAATTGTTAAAACACAGCTTGAAATCGGAACGAACCACTAATCGAATCCTTCAATGTTCACTAATATCACGCACTTGACTAAAGCTTCGATGGCTTGATTCAGTGAACACTGGCAAATGCTCCATTACCAGTGCTGTCGAGACTGCGTCTATGGCGATGGCACTTTGCGCTCCAGTGGAAATTTCAGGTCTTTGCGTCCAGCTCTCGATTAATATAGACCTTTTTAGGAAATAGGTAACAGTGGGAGAAAAAAACAAAAAAATAACTTAATATATTTCATAGTGCACGGGTGTTGTAAAGCAGTCTCTATTGTTTAATCTGTTTAGTACTGAGACTTTTCTAGGTGTTTTGTTATCCAGTTCTTTGAGCTTTAAACATTCATCATACAATATTGCCATTGAACGTAGATACTTGAACCAGTCACCTACAGCCAAGATATCAACCAGCACTAAAATAGCCATATACATCCGTGCATTTTTTTAATTAAAATTAATTTTCGAATGCGCCATTGAAAATACGCTTTTGTTTTCAGAAAAACAGAATGCACCATTTGGGAATACACAGCAAAAGCGCGTCTTGAAGAGGCATGGCAAGGGGAAGCGGCACACTTTCCAGTGTGAATGTCTCGGGGTACTCTTTCCAACTCTGCCCAATCTCTGCTTACGGGTTTCTTTCCCATTCTCTAGCATTCACCCTATGGTAGAGCTCATCACTCACAGGATCTAAAGATACTATTAATAAAGGCCAATAGTGTTTACCAGCTATTACTGTCTTGTTTTAAGTGTGAAATTGACAAGTGTAATATATCAAGTAACGAAAAATGGGTATGTTAATTGTGTGCGGCACCAGTTTTCCACTACAATGAACTGAAGTAATGAATTAATTATTCAGGACTGTTAATGGAATACCAACAATATTGATCATAATTACTAACAAACTACTGGTTCCAATGTTGTCCTTTTTAAATAGCCATTTCTAAGAATTTACCATTATTGAAGAACCACTTCAGAAAGCACTGGCAAGAACGTGTCAAAGTTCACTTTGACCAAGCCGGTAAGAAAGTTTCTAGACGTCACGCTAGAGCTGCCAGAGCTGCCAAGATCGCTCCAAGACCATTGGACCTTTTGAGACCAGTTGTCAGAGCTCCAACGATCAGATACAACAGAAAGATCAGAGCTGGTAGAGGTTTCACCTTTACTGAGTTGAAAGCTGCTGGTTTGACTCCAGCTTACGCTAGAACCATTGGTATTGCTGTTGATCACAGACGTTCTAACACCAACAAAGAAACTTTTGAATTGAATGTTCAAAGATTAAAAGAATACCAATCTAAGATTATTGTCTTCCCAAGAAAAGGTGGTAAAGCCCAAGAAGCTGAACAAGTTTTGTCCGCTTCTGCTTCTTTCCCAATCTCTCAACCAGTCACTGACAAAGAAACTAGAGCTGTTGAAGATGACGGTAAGTCTGCTTACACTACTCTAAGATTAGCCAGATCAGAAAAGAGATACAAGGGTATCAGAGAAAAGAGAGCTAGAGAAAAGGCTGAAGCTGAAGCTGAAAAGAAGAAATAAATGAGTGTATTCCCAGAATCATTTAATTTCTTTGTTATGTACATCTTCTTTTTATCATTATATATACAATGTTAAATAAATTAACCCATCATTAATCTTTGCAATGAAATTAAGTTGTCTTAATATAAGTCAATACGAGTGGTGTAAAACTTGACTTTTTGGCTTAAGATAAACCTATTCAGGGAAAGTTCTTCTCTATGATTTATTTAAAAAAATGATGAGTTAACTAAAATATGTAATTGAGTGTAATTTGAGACTCTCATATGGATATATATGACCTTTGAAGACAACTCTTAAATATAGTAGTAAAGTTTTTGAAGAAAGTTTCAATTGTGCTTGTTTAATCGAATAAACCGAATCCCATTTCATCATCGGATTCTTCCTTGGCTTCTTCTTCTTTCTCTTCAGCAGCTTCACCAGCAGCAGCGGCAGAACCGGCACCAGCAGAGACAGAAGCTGGAGCAGAGGCACCAACAGAGAAGTTGACCAACAAATCTTTCAAGTTTTGACCATCCAAAGCCTTGGCAAAGATATCAGCCCAGATACCTTCAATTGGAATGTTGGCAGCTTCAGTCAAAGCCAACAACTTTTCAGAGGAGATTTCAACTTCAGCGTCAGCCAAAATCAAAGCAGCGTAAGATAAAGCAGATTCAGTAGACATTTCTTTAATTGTTCCTAGAGATAATCAGTTTAAGCTTGACTTGGTGTTTCAAAGCGGACTATTTCTTTAGAGTTCTAAATAAGCAATAAACAAGTTATAAAACGCAAATTCCAAATTTCAATACAAGATATGTTAAGTAACGAGTAACTTTCCACTAAATAGTAATTGATTGGAACATGAAGGTCATTGCTCGACTTTCCCATTGAAAAAAATTTTTTGCGTGGGTCCAAATTTTTCAGGCCGTCGAAAATGAGTTGATTAGGTCATTGGCAAAGCCCTAACTGCGACAGCAAATAATTCAGTGCCAGGCAAGTTCTGACTCTCGAATTCCATTGAAAGACAAGAGATGGTGGTGGTATCTTAGCCATATGTATAGTTAACTTTGAAATATTTGTTGTGTTTTGTTATTTAAATTTCCATTTATGTGAAAAGGAGGTCATCCTTGTAAATGATCTCTGTATCGCAATAGTTCTTCTTCCCATGTTGGCCTGATAATATCTGATGTAATTAAGATGTTCCTAGGGATATGATCACTAATCTGTACTTTTGTTGCATTACTTAACGTTTTGTAATAGCCTGGTACAATCCCACATATTCCTGTTCTTCTATTTTTGGGACATGAATATTTGATTGTTAGACTTTTGTTGTAACAGAAGGGACAGGAAACAGGTTCTGACACATACGATGCATGTGATTTTTTATTTCCATTGGCAGTTCTGATTACACAAATGGGTTTTAATCTTTTCAATCTAACAAAGCATTCGGTGCAAAGCTCTTGATTGCAGCATATGGTTATATTCAAAGGTTGTGGGATAAAAATGTCACAAGATAAGCATTTTGAACAAGCTTTATAAGTTTCATACTTTAAATCATCACTTGGATGCGATTTATTAGCAAAATATTTTATGAGTTTTTTCCTATGATTTTGCTCAGCAAAGATCTTGACTTCTTTCTCTTGTTTCAAAATTCTTGTTGTATTATGCGCATCAATTATTGGATCATTATCCTCGCATCGAGGGTTTGTCGGATCAACTCCTATCTCTATTAACTCACTAGTAGTGAATTTGGAAAGATATTGTTCATACTCCTCATGTAAATTCAAATTTATTACTTGGTTCATAATATCAGTATAAGTCCATTTTGTTTCGAAATTAATTAATGGAGCATAAAATGGAGCAATTTTCCTTTGGATTATCAATGTTTGAACTAATTTAGAATCATAGTCCAGCTCTTCCAAAGGGTAATAGTGGTACGGTGCTAAGTATCCACCATCAACAGATTGTTTACAATAATTAATTAGCCTCTCTAAATGAGTAGCTTTTTCTTGAGGAGTCCTATCAATAACGGTGCGAAAATCGTCATCGGCAATCACTATGGAGTTTTTTTCATTTTTCATTGAATTATGGGAAGACGTCCAATTCTCTTCTTCATTATCATCATCCTCATTAACTTCTTGGATCTCGTTTCGTGCTTTATTACAACTTCTGGTTGGGTTAACTTCTTCTCCATCTATTTCAGTTTCATACACCATTATATCGGAATCTTTCGTATCTACTTCATTTTCGAACAATGAAGTGGTAATTGAAACTATTTCTTTATTTATGTTCGGAAAGCTATTGTCTTGGACCATTTTACCATTGGAATTCCCCATACTAAAATATATATAGAGAAGGTCCAATTTTTTTATTATTTATTATGAATATTGCAAATTGACTATAGGTGTCTTTAAAGAGTACTATATGATACACCCAAGACCTGTGATACGTTCATGATTTGGAATTTTTAGTTAATTTGATGTCATAGATATTTTTTTTGGTGTGGATTAACTTTGACGTTTTGTCGTTTCAACTAACAACGAAGAGCTAAACATTAAAAAAATAACTTGACGGCAATGCTTCAATGTGTAGATACTGAACGTCTTTTTTTTCACATCATGCAAATATATATGTATAGAGGTATTATTCATCAAGTGGGATATCTCAGTCAATAAAATAATTGGATGAATCTCTTGAGGAAGTTGCAGAAGCCGGAGTGTTAATTGTCGAAGAGTAATGTAGCATATCTTTCCCAGTTTTCCCCTTCACCAATTGATCCAATAAGGATTGTGGCACATCTGTTGGAGGCAATGCAATTTCGATCATTCTCAATTTATCATTAATTTTTTGCAAAGGATTATTGACAAATGATTTCAAATCACCTAGTGTGACAATTTTGATAGTCTCGTAATTATCAGCATTGAATACTGATAAGATATTTAAATAATTCCAAGGTTGTACATCGTAATAACTTTGATTAGAGCCTTTATGCAAGAATCTATCCACAGAATAACCGTGATTATTTAAAACAAAAATGTAAGGCTCTAGCCCCCATCGAACCATTGTTGAAATCTCTTGCATAGTCATTTGGAAAGCCCCGTCACCCACAAATAGGATAACTCTTCGATTAGCTCGATTAAAGTCCTTACTCGATTCTAAGTTGGCAAAGCATGCCCCCAAGCATGCTCCAATTGAGTAACCTGAAGAACTCCATAAACTTTGAGATATACCTTTTGCTAAATGTGGGAATTTTGTTTGATTGATGCCAAAGGATGATGACCCAACTTCCGTAATAATGATATCTCCTTCTTCGAACCATTGATTCAACTCGTTCCAAATCCATTCTTGTCTTAATAAAGTGTCATCATCTAACAGTTTCTTAGGTACTAATAATGGTGAATTGGTATTCGTATATTTATATTGGATTTTATCCACCTCTAAATGAGACAAAATATTCGTTAACACAGCTTTAATGTTCAAGTCTGGATAAGTAGCATTTCGTTGTTTAACTGATTCAGGGTATAAAAGAGTATAGTTCTTAGCTTTATAAACAAAATGGAATGATGACGTCGTAAACTCGGGTAATAAAGCACCAATGACTAGAACAAAATCCGCAAAATCCACAATCTCTCTTACAGATGGTGAGGATAGAGACCCAGTAAACACGCCTTTGAAATTGTGTAAGCTTTCATCGATGGCACCTTTCCCCATAGGGGTTACAAATGTTGGGAAATCAGTTAATCGTACGAATTTTTCAGTCTCCTGTATAAGATCATGTCTTAGGACACAAGCATCAATTACAATGGCAGGGTTTTTACATGAGTAAATGTTTCCCAGTATAGATTTAGTCACTTCGTCTTGCAAGTCTTTGTCATTGGAAAATGGTGATAAATTTAATGGACGATTTAATTTGGAAGCACTCACCAGCAAATTTACTCTATTCACGGGTATGCCAATGTAAGTAGGTCTCTGTCTATTGTAAGCATCCTGTATACATCTATCAATCTCCATGACCCCGGAATCGGCATCTAGGATGATACTAGAATGAATGGCCACATCATTGGCCATTCTATAAAAAACGTTATAATCACCGTTACCTAAAGTGTGATGTAGTAGCAATTGCTTCGTCTGAGCACTCGTTGGAGGCATCCCGACGATATGAACAATGCCAACATGCTCAGCGTATGAACCTGCAATACCATTGATGGCAGATAATTCACCCACACCAAAAGTAGTCACCAAACATCCTAATCCCTTCAATCTCGAGTAACCGTCAGCTGCGTAAGCGGCATTCAACTCATTAGAGTTACCAGCCCATTTCATACCATCAATTGAATACAATTTATCCAGTAAAGGCATGTTGAACTCACCGGGAAGACCAAACACAGTCCCAATTTCCAATTGTTTTAATCTATGGAAGAAGTAGTCCGCTATAGTAATCTTGTCGGGTAATAAATTCAGCTCCTTATACAGTTGGTACTCATTCATAGTCTCATATGGCGCGTAGATTGATGTAGACAGGATATCTCCACCGATGGGCAATATTTATAGGAAATTTCACAGTGTTATTGGCACTGTATTTGATACTGTGTCCAAAAGAGATAATGACTTTATAAAGATAAATATGACTAAATCCTCTATGAATTTAACACGAGAAGGATAATATGACAGAGTTAGCCAAATTGGTAAAACTAGTTATGGAAGACTCGCTCATTACGAAGCTCATATATTAATAAAATTACAAATATAAATAGATAGATGAAAGAATGAAGGAATATTTAAGAAAAGAGCAGGCTACTATGAATTGATAATACTAATGTTTCTGTCGATAAAGTAAAACAGCTGGGGGCTCTCATACGTTTTTTCCATAGGTGCATTGTCAGCTTCTTGGGTTTAATTTTTGTTTAATTTCATTGCGTTCTGATTCAGAAGTCAAATGATTTAAATCAATGTTATCATCGAATCTTAATAACTCTAACTCGTCGATCATTTCTTTTATCTTGCCACCATCGCTGAACCTTAGTTCATCAAAATATGGCGACAAAAGGCATTGCAGAGCGTGATATCGTTCTAGTGGGTTGTATTGTAAAATGTTTGTTAGGAAATCTACTGTTAACTCATCCTCTTTCTTGAAGACTCTATTCAATGGAATAGGTTTAATTTGTGGGAATTTATGTTCCATATAATTTGGATTCATAGAACAAATTTCTTGTTTTGATGGGGTTCCTAATATCTTAATAATTTCTACTAGTTGGTCTATCCCCGATTCACCCGGAAACATAGGCTGACCTAATAAGAGTTCTGCCATTACACACCCAGTGGACCACACATCGACTTGATTCGTATAATTCGTAGCACCAAAGATTAACTCAGGTGCCCTGTAGTACCGAGAACAAATATATGAAACGTTTGGCTCAGTTGGTTTCAATTGCTTCGCTGAACCAAAATCACATAATTTCAGAGCCCAGCTATTTGGATCAACCAACAGATTCTGAGGCTTAATATCTCTATGGCAAACATTCACAAAATTATGAATGTAATTCAAAGCTTTGAATAATTGGTACATATAAAACTTGATCTCTAACCTTGGCATCGCAGTACGTTGATGAACAAAATGTCTTAAGCGTTGGTATAAAGACTGAGGCATATAATCAAGGATCAAATTCAGATAGATCTCTTCTTGTTCATCCTTTTCATAAAAGAAATATTTCAGATCAATGATATTTGAATGATGTAGTAACTTCATAATCTCTAACTCACGATTCTTAAACCTCTTGTCTTGTAATACTTTCTTAATAGCAACATGCTCCCTAGTCTCTTGAATGGTAGTGGTAAACACTACTCCAAATGATCCGTGTCCAATCACTTCGGTGGTCGGAAACGAGATCTGGATCGGGTCCGTGGGGTTTGCAACTTGGCTCGTGTCTACTAAATGCGGATGGCCGTAGTAAACTTGTTTATATACAGTCTCCGTAGTGGCCATAGCTTGAATACTCATTATTCTTCCGCAAATCTAAAGGGTTTTCCCACTTTCTTTAAAATCTCTTTCCAAACGTACGTTAACAAATATAGATAGCTTATTGCTTAGAGCCCAATTAACCAATAAGCATATACACTATAATACACTAGAGCCACTACACTGTCGTTCTGCGCCCGCCTACTCAATAACAACCTATTTTCCAGAGCCACCAATTAGTAGTTAGCGTCTTATTTCGACCAATAAATAGATTTTGCCAGAATTGTGAAAACCCAAAAAAGCCCGAGAGCTGAGATGCCCCAAAGGCCAAAAAGCCCAAATGCCCGAAGGCCCAAACGCCCGAAGCCCCGAAAATATATACATACACGCAAAATTCACGTGTTCAAACCGCAGCCGCAACATCCTTCTGAGATTTTACTTATGTTTCAATGATTAAAAGCTATTCTACAAGGGTAAATGACTTGGATAGAGATATACTATTGAAACTGTTATATATAAAAAAAGAACTAGGTATCGATTCAGAAAATCAGAGATTGTTTTCTTCTTTATAATTTGGCATTGTTCTTAACGTACTTTTTCCCTTTCTCAATGTTAGGAATTAAACTACGAACACAAGAGTCCACTAATTGCTTCTCTCTCGGAGTTAAATTATCTAAGATACGGTCGTCTACCTTTGCAATACGACCATCATTTAAGACAATTGGAACACTAAAATATTCTAAGTCTTGTTTCCCTAATTTCTCACCAACTTTATTGCCGTTAGTAACACCAGGTAAATACACGTAAGCGGGGACAAATGTTTGTGTGTACCCACTTGTATCTAACGCGGTATTACTATTAACCATACTTTTCAACACTTCTTCCACAAATCTATACCCTGCGTAACCCATGGATAGCGTTGCAGAACCTGCACCTTTCTTAGCTTTAATGACTTCATCGCCGCCATATTGTACTCTCCGAACAAATTCCTCATATTTGGTGGTCCCTAGTTTGTATTGAAGGTTTTTCTTTAAAGTTATTGGCACAATTGTCTCGCCAGCATGACCACCAATCACAGTCACATTCGAACTGTTATGGCTCTTAGAATGGGGTACCCCCAAAGACTCACCTAAAAAGGTCTCGGCTCTCACTAAATCTAGCATCGTAACACCCATAACATTAACAGGTTTGAATACACCTAACTCTTTCAAAGTCTCTACTGCCACGGGGACTAACGAGTTCACAGGGTTGGAAATGATAAGGATCCTCGCATCAGGGCAAGTCTTCCCAATCTCATAGCTCAGCAACCTCACAATCCCAGCATTAACTTTAAAAAGATCATCTCTAGTCATCCCAGGCTTTCTAGCCATCCCGGCTGGGATGACAACAATTTCAGCACCCGTCAAGGCGTCACGTAAATGCGACCGGTCAAAACCTGCAATCTCAGAGTTCGTGTTAATGTGTGACAAATCGCAGCTGATGCCCGCAGGATCCATTACATCGTATAAAGCCAATTCACTAATATGAGGAGACAACTTTAACAGCAATGATAACGGTTGGCCAACACCACCAGCGGCACCAAGAACAGCCACTTTGACCATTTTTCACAAGCAATCCTAATACACTAGTCTAAACTACAGACTCGCTCTCACCGACACACTTAAGACTCTTTCAAACTCAATCTCTTCGTGGCGATGCCTTGGTAGAAAATCCGAGTCAATTTCAATTTCTTTGACTCCCCGCAATAAATGACAAAACTGTGTGCACGTGACTTTAGTCAAACACTGACATCTGGATGACCATTTAGCCATCATCGATAAAACCTCGTCTATCGCAATGTTTATAACTGAGTTGTAACATGGTACGTATTGATACATAGTATATTTAAAATGTCCTTTGTTTAACTTCAAAATTCGAGTTCAACGTGTCATCGTTTGTAAACATATCCAAATACTCTTCTGGAATCTCAATGTAAGCCGGGACCCTCCTGTTTGTTGGACTCACTAGTCTGCGGTATCTCATTAATAGGTTACCGCCTTTTACACCAAATTTGTTCAAGACTTTCCTGTAGAATAACCCGCAAGCGTTACAAATATTTTCACTTCCATACGGGCCTGCCCTCCATTCCGGGGTCTTGCTGCTTTTACAATGGTAGCAAAATTTAGTCTCATTGTCTACACTGGGTTTGTTATCATGCTGTCTTTCCGGAGTCCTAGGCTCAATAGGTTGTTTCATTGGTTTGCCATCGAAAGTCGCAGATATAAATTTCAGTTTGGTATTACTTGACTTCTTTTCATGTGCTAATGGCGGAGAAACTTCAGTAAAGGTGTTTTCCTCCTTCGACGTCTTTGGTGTTAGGATTAAACTACGGTCTCTCTGGTAGTAGCGTATTGGAGGCATGACAAACGTACCTCCTGGGTTGGAGGGGCTAGAAATGTTCGAGTTGGCAGGTGGTATCACATGAACATCGGTCCCAGCCAGCTTAAAACCTTGTGCTTGCTCACTAGTCTTCGTTAGCGTTAACGGAAATTTAAAATCGTTCAACTGTTGGATATTATCCTGGCTCTTCTTATTGAACTCCAACGGTGGTAATAAAGTCGGTGTAGGTAACGAATCCTCCTTCAGCGTGATCAATTCCTGGACCAAATTTTGTAAATTCGAAGCCAAATCGTTAATCACAAGCAGCTTCTCCATAGGCACTTTATTCACTATTTCCGAGTGCGACGGTAATTCTTCAAGTTCTTGAACTAAATTCTTTTCAACCTCAATGCTCTCACTGATCCGTCTTTTGAAATCCCCGACGCTGAGTGTCCTCAAAGGCTCAGCATGCTGAGCTAAAGAAGTCGCGGCCTCCATCAACGAGTCCAACGACGCTTTCCTGTCATGCATCCTGATCTTTTGGACAGAATAAGTCGCCGAACTTGGACGCAATTGCCTCGCTGCAGCGTCAATTTCAGCTTCAGCCGGACCCAAAGTAGGATTCGATATCGATGGAACCGTGTGAGAAACACTATTCTTATCATGAGTTAAAATATTAGAAATACTGGGAATTTTGCTCTTTGAAGGCCTCAAATCATTGCCTCTAAAGGAATCAGTTCTCAAATGCCGCACCATCTCACTGTCCTTCGTAAGTACAGACTCCACTTTCCGCGAAGCACCATTGGACAATTCACTCATCACTCACTCAACGCCTATACTATACTAAGAATACCCACCATTGAGCAAGCTCTGGATTCAATCGGGATAAGAAAAGATGGTTCTTAAAACTTTTACACTATATAAAGACAATCAAGTCCTACCAATGAGTTAAAGGGTCTACTAACCAAAACAAGGGCTTTTACATAAAGAATCCATTGCCAAGAATTTTTTTTCCATGTATGCTGACATATTCAGTCAAAAGGCTGAGTGAAAGCCTGTCACCGGTAGCGACACCTTTATCCAGCGCCAGACCCTGAAAAGGGCAATTGCCAGTAAATCGTACATTTCGTGCCGGTTACTTAAGCTCCATGACGCTTCTCAACCCTAGCAGGCACCGCCGACAGGCTGCCAGACTGTAAATGCTAGGACTCGTTAGGGCTTGCGCGCGCTACCCTAGAATCACAATCACAACGCGAGTTTCGTATTCGTCATCGCTACTAAGCAACTCCGATTTTCTTTGTGTTTACTATTTAAGAGTTGGCACCATTCTTGAACACGCGATGACGTTTGCAATGCATTGCGATGGATAAAAATGACGGTGGGCTCGTTGGCTGGAACTGTTCAACAGATTCCAGCCTATACTCCCCTCTATCTCCGTGCGTGTATGCTCGCCTGTATGTATCTCACATGTGTATACATGTATATATATATATATATATATATATAGTCAGTTCCGTGTGCCCTGGAGAGTCCTTTGACACATGGAGCTGTAGGATAATTGTAGAAGGCCCAAAGGCAAAGCAGAATGGTTCCAAGAACACAATTGGCTCTGTGGTGTCTTTGGATCAAGCTTGGGCATGGTAGTCAGGCCTCTGTAGTGGCAGACACAATTGTTTCGACTGTGGCCGCTTCTGTTGAAAATTCGGTACTTACAATGGCCTCTGCCCAGTTCGGTACGGATTTATTGCTCTTGCCATCGTCAAGTCCTTCTACTGGGACGGATATTCTCACTAGTCTTCGCGACGAGAACTCGACACATTCTGTATCGGCAACAGTCTGGACGCCAGTATCTTCGACGGAAACGTTGGAATCTTCCGACTCCAGCGAGGCGTCCACTACGGAGCCACCAGTGAAGAGTAACAACGGCAGTAGGTTGGCATTGGCTCCATACGTTGTGTTCTTGTGGTTTGTTCTGGTTGTCGTGTTGTGTGGACTGTAAGCTCGATGCGGTACCTATTGGTCTCTCCATTGATCACCTAAACAGGAAACAGTTTCCAAGGTTCCTTCGCAGCTTTATTATGCTACCTCATCGACCACCTCGTTCACACACGCATGTACCAATGGTGGAAAAGTTTTCATCGAGTGCGTCTGGCTGCTGTTTCAAACAAGTGAATATATAAACTAATTGGCTTCAACTGCCCAGACCCACCTGATACATTGACTTGTTGGCAGGGCCTCGTCTCCGTTGATCGAACTACCTACCCCAGATTTTCTAACATGAAACTGCTAGTTATAATATCGCTGCTCGTTAGCCTTGTCGCTGCTACACAGGACGAAGAATTGAGGTCAAAAGCTGCTGATGCGGATTTGGCTTTTTTTGAAGGATTCATTGAGGACTTCAACGTCAACTTCCAAGCCTACACTTCCTACATGGTAGCCAACCACGTATCCTTACCTCAAAAAGTTGCTGATTATTACTACCATGTGGCACAATTGCCTTCCACAGCCGAATTAGAGTCTGATATCGCCCAAAATTTCCCATTCACGGAGTTTCAAACGTTCGTAACAAACTTCCCATGGTACTCATCCTTGCTCTCGCGGGCTAATGCAACGACCGTATACTTGCCACAGGATTTCGTCGCCACGAGCGAGAACCCAGCGATCACTAGCACTTCGAATATGACGGTTTCCTTGTCCTCGCCCTCGTCCTCGGCATCATCCTCTTTGTCGTCCTCTTCTGGCTCGACTTTGACCTCGGTTTCCAGCACAGCAAGCAACTCGAGCTCGACACACTCACAGAGCTCTACTTCTCATTCTAAGAATACTGGGCATCACACCTCAATTGCACTACCTTTTTACCTCATTTTGCTCACGCTGTTGGGGCAATTCGTGTGAAAATAACTCACGAGTCAATAGCCATTGCACATATACCCTTGCTCTTACATACTACAGATATATATATATATAAAAAGATGTGGCTCAGTTGTCATTGGCTTTCCTTTCATACTAATTAACGGTTTTTCAATTAGTATATTGAAAAGGTAAACATACACTCTCTATATATATTTACCACTATTTCTACCATTTTGTGCAATTATCCAATTCCGCTTCTGTAAAGACACTTGTTGGGATTGTACTCCGGCTCTGCAGGTGTGTGTTTGAGTAGCTATGCAATTATGGCCTTACTCTCCTCCTCAAGGGCTGAAATTACCAGCTAGACGTCATTCTTCCACTGAAGAACAAGATACTGAACCAAGTGGAAACTTGCTTAATGATGAGGATTTAGATATTTTGATGACTTTGCCAATTGCTAGGGCTAATTGCATACTGTTTCTAACATTGAAGAGAGTGTTAGTATACAATTTTAAACCATTTGCTCTTGTTGCCATCCACGAAAGAACTGATGATTCTATAAATCTATTTGGTTCGAACAAATGCCTTGTCTCATCTGTCACTACAAATGCCAAAATTGATGGATTACGGACGGAACAAGACGTTGTTTTCAATCCATGGTTCCAAGGGAAACTGATTTTTTACGTGGTGACGGAAGGGAACCATCTTTTGACTTATCAATTGTTGAGGAACTCTCCACCCATCACTATTTGGAAAGAGTATGGGATAGATATCATGAATTCTCCAATTTCGATGGAACAATTTGAAGAAGAGCATGATCTTGACGAAGATGATGATACATTGACAGTTTTCGAAAAGGGTAAAAGTTCTAAAGTGATTCAAAACGGGTATACCACCGATAAGGAGAAGAAATACTTCCAATTCTTGTATCATTCTACCAAGGACAACATTGAAGAGCTACCAGTGAAAAGACTAGAGCTACGGTTAAAAATTGTCCTCAAATTTGAAAATGACATTAAAGATATTCTAAGTTATAAAAATTTCAATAAATCAGTATCTACCACTGATGATAGTTATCAAGAAAACTTGATCATGTTGTTCCCTCATGGTTTACAATTAATCTCTCTCAATAATTTCAAACTGGAGAAAACTACGTTGATTAAGATTAAAGATGGGTTTAAATTGACCATTTGTAACAATGAAATAATCGTGTTGGCCCAAGAAAGTGACAACTTGGGACAACTTAGTAAGTTGATGGTACATAGTGTGAATATCACTAATAATACCACTACTGCCACTGAAATTGACTCTACTGACACAGTGATTAATTGTATGTCAATAAACGATATCTTGATTATTGTTTTCAAAAGGAAAATTATGCATTTTCAGCCGAAGTCTCAAAAGATTGCTTATACCTTGTCACTCGCATTCAATGTGAAACTTGGTGAAATGATTAATGAATCCACGTTACTACTAATCAGTGAGGAGAACACTTTACATTTTTACTCTATATTTGGAAACTTATTATTTGGTAGAGAAGCAGATTTAGACAATCATTCAATGTATCCAACTTTCGATTACTCGCATTTCACTTATTGGGATCATAAATTAGTGGCAGTATCTCATACGGGAGATTGTCAAATATGGGAATTTTGGGAAGAACAAAGACAAACATTGTTCAATTTCCGTTATTCAAGTAATTTTATCTTAAGAAAAGATAATAATATAATGATCCATTCTCCAACAGGTGATGCTTTGTTAAACCATAATAATTTACCAGTGATGAAATTACCCACAAGAACAATAAATAACTACATTCCGTTGATAAAAATCAATGGCAATTTGAAACTATTGGCCACTTACATTGCCAATAAAAACATTTTGTTGATCCAAAACACAGAAACAAGCGTATGGTTGACTTTTAAAGGCTTAACGCTATTGGACTTGCATTGGCTTGGGAACTCTTATTTGGTTTGTCATTCCAAAAATGATGATGGGTCTACTTCTATTCAATGTGCATGGATACCTTTACAAAATTCACCGAATAAAGAGTTTTCAGACTTGATTATATGGGAGTACTACATCCCAGAGACATTAAAAGTTTCTAAGACGTTTGTGAACTCTTTGGATAAATATAAACCATTAAAGATAATTAAAAAAGATGCAAAGAAGGACGCTTTAATTAATATGGAGAAATTATACAAAACGGGAGAAATCATCATTGTCTCCGAGAAAGATATTACCGTAATTGATGTGATCTCCATACCAGAGAAGCATGGAATGAATGTGGTGAAAAAATTTCATGAATATATGAAAATATCTATACCTCCACGACTACAAAATTCTTATATTAAATGGGTAACCAATTTTAAAAATGGATTACTATTGTATTACAATTTCGAAATAATAAAATTGATACAAGTCGCAGAGGATAAGTGGGACACTATCGTTCTTGTTACTAATGTGGAGAGAATACTTGATGTCCTGAAGGAAGAGATTTTTCTTATACAAGAGAGACAATTGGTACTTTATAATTTGGAACAATTATGGAATGAAAACCCTGCTATAATGAAACTTCAAATGGATGAAGACTTCAACCCGGTTTCGTTATCCTCGGAGACAGCTACAATGCATTCAATTGATTTAGTGTTCAACCCATCGTTTAGTAAATTGATTATTAAACACGAGATCTATCTAGATCAGCTGATTCTAGCAGAACTGAAGAATGGTACTGAGCCAGAGTCCATAACAACCAGATTTTATCCATTAAAACATTACAAATTTGCATTAGAGAAAATACTGTCTACTAGTATACTGGATAATAAAGATCTAACACAAGTGCTACAATTGATCAAATATTGTAGTAATCCACATGATAGCACGAAACTGAATCCCTACGGAGGGATGTTAGAGATTGTCAGTAACTGTTTAAGAAAAATTGAGGTTCAGTACTGGAAATTACTCTTTGACAGTTTATCGATGACTCCTCGTGATCTATTGGCTCTTTGTATTGAATTCAATGAGGCACGAGTCCTCGGTGTGCTACTACTTGTATTTCTAAATTACAACGACAAGGGCTTAATGTCGGATTTACGGAATGATTCGATCCCACAAGAACAAGACTCGCAAGCCACAGACACAGTTGCTTCAACCATTGAAGTCACGACAGTGTTCAATGACGAAGAATTGATGTTACGAGTATTGAAAGTTCTGGTGAACAGCGCTGCTCAGTCGACCAACTTAACGAGCGCGTCAGAAGCCTGGGACATGTGCTTCCAAATGGTAAGACTTCTCACAGAGCTGGACAAGCAAAACAACACTACGTTGGTTAAAAAGGCGTTGGAAATGTTGTAACCTTCGAACAACAACAACAGCTTAGCCTAGGCCAGCTGCTCTCTACTCAACTGATTGGCCCGCTGGCCAATCAGTGGCCGGGGCTCGAGGGCTTGATTCTACCGTGTACTTTTATAGCATTTTGAACGGAAAGCGAAATATCCGAGTATATAAACTGTGAAGCAAATGCCCAAGGAGTTCAAGTTTGGCGTTGAGAGGCAATAAGTGGACAGCAGTGTAAGCTCTGACTTATTGTTTGAGACTAGCCGTAATCAAACGTGTAAAGGTGAGTTGTTAAGATGAGTGAGCAAGAGGCTAAAATGCATACGGTGGGGTTCGATGCCAGATTCCCTAACCAAAATCAGACCAAGCACTGCTGGCAATCATATGTGGATTATCATAAATGTATAGATCTTAAAGGGGAAGAGTTTGCTCCTTGCAAAGTGTTTTGGAAAACATATTCTTCGCTATGCCCTTTGGATTGGGTGGAAAAATGGGATGAACAAAGAGAGAAAGGTATTTTCCCAGGTGATATTTCTAACTAGACAGAGCGTGTCTAGTACTGTATACTCTTTACTGTACTGAATGATTGCAATCGGAAAGAATTAAAACTTTTATGTGTAGAAAACTTTGGTGCTTTATTTGAAAAGTGAGGAATCGTATATGCCTATCGCATACGATTATCACATATATATTCATCTATACTTATATGATAATGAAAAATGAATTGACATATTGTAGAAAGGCGCCACACGCTACATTACTCAATGCTTTCCCGACAAGAAGCTATCGTGAAGAGTGTGCTGACAACCCTGTGTTCAATGTGACCTTGAAGATAACCCTCTTAGAAGTTATGATCACGTGCTCTGAACCTTTCGGAGTTCTGCAGAGAAACTAGCACTCACTTTCACGTCTGTCGTGCGTCACGTGATATACTTATTTTACTGACGCTTCATTGTGACGGTTTTTGAGTCAGTAAATGGGGCCATGGCCATTTAATAAAGTGGTTCAGGCAATCGATTGGCAACTCTCTGTGGTTCTCTAAGCAGCACTTTATTCAGTTTATTGTGTTGCTGAGTGTCGGTACAGCAATGACACAAAAATGTACAGGCCAACCATATAAATACCTGTCCTCTTCTCTTTGCATCTAAATATTTTATCTACCACTTCTTAGCCATTTTCTATGGAAATACTGAAACCAATAATACAGCTCAGACTATGTACTGGGTTTCCAAGTAAGTGCATTTTGGTATTCTATCTAAAGTACAC